>JAVXUP010003119.1:0-85115 GCA_033070095.1 Escallonia herrerae | reverse complement strand
TTTGTATGTATATGTGTGATGTTTGTGTAAAGAAAATGGAAGAGACAACTGTGATTGTGAAATTGTGTGTCCATGAGTGCATGAATGCACGTGTTGGGTAAGAAACTGAAGCTACTATCATGAGGCAGTAGCTTTGATGGATTTTTGGGAGTTTTTGATGGAGATGTGAGGGTGTTAAGGTTTTATGCAGTGAGTGTGTGAGTGAGTTTATTGTGTGTTGGTGTGTGTGCTTGTATGCATGTGTGTGTGTGTGTCCGCGCGCGTGCTTCTTGCTTGTAATATGTGTGTTTATTCGGTGGGAGCATTAAGTATATTAAGGGTGGGTAGCAGAGAGAAGAGAAGAAGAAGATATGGTGTGGGTTGTGTGCTCATGAGCATAATAATGGGTGTTACAGTATGTTTTTGTGTGTAGGTGTGGGTGTTGAAGGGTCTGTTGGTGCAGAGAACAAGGGGTCTTGAGTTCAGAGAACAAGGGGAGTAGAAGAAGTGGGTTTCTATGGGGTTTTGCAGGTGGGTTAACGTTAAGTTTGGTACGTGTATTGGCTAGCGCACGGTTATCATTAGCATGTAAAATTTAATAGTATAATGCGTTAGGTTATATTATATTTTGTGGCAAATTTTCACAATTTTATGAAATCGTACGTATTTTTAATATTTTTGGCAAATTCAGAGTTATAAATTCATTGGAGCCCTTAAAATTCATGAAAAAGTTTTGAAAAAAATAAGAGTAGCTTTTTCATGGTATAAATAAGCTCCAGATAAGTTTGGTAATTTTTAGTACTGATTTACTATCATTCTCATATTGTATTGGATTTAGCAAAATGAAAAATTTTAAAATAGTTTTGATGTCTTTTAAATTCTGATTTTAATTTTTATAATTTTTGTACATAAGCTGTTACAAAATTTATGAGACTTTAGTTTCAGCTAGAAACAATTATGGCTATTCATGGGATTTTAATGTATTTAAAGAAATTATTTTCATTAAATTTTTTTTAAAATTTATACTTTTACTTGTTATGTTGTTTTAAGCTATAAAAGCATTTTATTAGGATTTGTTTTGTGAATTTTAGGGTATCTTAATGCGTTATAGAGGGCACAGGGGTAATTTGATAATTTTACACTAGTCTAGGGGCATTTTAGTAATTTTACACTAGTCTAGGGGTGTTTGGGGTTCGATAGACTAGAGCTAGGACCGGCTTCCGAACAAATACAAGAACCAGTTGTTGAGTGAGGTAAGTACTCTTGCCATGTTCCCCATATACTCTATTTGCAAAATAGATAAATGTATACATGATTTAATCAAATCAAAGTTTTTTGACATTCTTGTACTGCTTATGTTTTCATGTTAAATCATTTGATGAAATTTTGAGTTAGAAAGGCCATGATCTATTCTGTGAATAGATGATTTAAATTCGGTACATGTTGAATGAGATGGTAAACTTGACTTGGTTGTTGTGCCCCATATCCATCGTGGAAATATTGGATTTCGAGCCCTTGTCAATGGGGCTTGTACGTTGATGCACAATACTGTTGCTTGTGATTCACCATTGCGTCCACAAAATTATTATTCCGGGTGTAGGAGGGATTTCAGGCCCTAGTTAGGAGGCTTGTACACTGACTGCAGCACACTTAAGTATGAAATGTATGTCGTAGATGCAAATGAACTTCTTGATGATTATACTCTAATTTGAGAACCTCTTCTGCAAGTGCATATATATATGTATATATAATGAAGAATGTTTTGTTGTGGTGACATTGACTTCCTGATTTTAAAAAGAGAAATCCATGACATGTTTTGAAATCCTCAAGCCTATTTTAGGAACATGGTTTGTGTACTTGCTGGGCTTTTGCTCATTTCTTATTTTTTAGGTGATGACCTAGGCGAGGCAGATCTTTTTGAGCAACACGAAGGAAAAATGCCCGAAGAGAACCATTAGATCAATGAAGTGTTTATCCTTTTGAGAATTTTAGTTTTATAGTTATTATTATTGTTGAACTATTGTAGAGAGCTTAGGTATCCTCGAATTTCTTCGTTATTGTCAAGGACATGTAATTGAGGGTATTCGATTGGATTATTGATGAAAGTAAGTAAGACCTTTAATAGTAAATAAAACTAATTGGGAAATTAGTAAGTTGGATTAATCTTGGGTACATGTTGTAGTAAGGCCTGGCAGAGCCCTAGGTGGATGTCTGAATGGGCTTGCGGCCGGTCGCGTGCCTAGCTCATGGGTGTACCCATGGGCTCAGGTCGTGATAAGAATGGTATTAGAGCCTAGGTATATGATTCTGTAGACTAGTATCTAAGCGACTGAGTTGGGTAGGGTAGGAAGGAAAAAAATATTTTTGGGATTGTTGATATGCTTCCTTGTGAATTTCGGTAATCGAGTAAGCTTTGGATTTTAACCGAAGAGGTACTGTATTAATGGAAGATATCTATGATATTTTTGTTGTAATAGGATTATGGCAGATCGGAGCTAAGATAGCTATCGATCGAGGTTAGTCAGATGCCTTTTGAAGGATCCGAAGATTCCAACTAGGCATCCTACAATGGAAACAAGAAACTGGAAAAGCACCCCATAGAGGAGGTGGTAGATTCTAGAAAGAGGATGATTCCACTGGACAACGAGGTAAAGTGGTTAAAGGAAGAAATTAGGGTACTAGAGACCCAATTGGAGAGTAAGAGGATTAGCTACGACTTCAGTTAGGAGCAATGACAGAAAGACTATAACTACTATTTTTGGGAAGAAAGTCATAGAGCTACAAACTCGATTGGGAGATGAAGACTCGGTAACTTTCTCTCGAGCCGAAGTACAGGAGTGGAAAACCTACATTCAACTAGCAGATGATTAGGATGGGGGAAGAGAGAGGAATAGTAGTTAGATTAGGAGAATAAGCAGATAGTGTCTCTTTCCGTTGGACTCACTATTTTAGGAAAGTATCTTTGAAACCTTTGGAAATAAAGTTGCACCGTTGATTTAGCTATACTATTGATTCTATTATATTTGAATCGTTCATTATAGAAGCCCTAGAATGAACATAAATTATTGAATCACTTACACATTGCTTGGGTAAGGGAAGGGAACGATGTAGAACAAATTATGACGAAATTGAATATGCACAATATATATATATATATATATATATAATATAAATAAATAAATTATTATTATGATTAGAAATCAAGAGTTCTTACGAGAATTTCCTTATAGATTGAAAAACAATGGCACGAAGAAATAGAGCTCAATGTGAAGACGTGTTTAGGGTGGTGGAGAACCTCGCTAGGGTGGTGGAGTGTCATGTAACTGCAGTGAGGGGCTCGTCAATTGAGAAAAAGAATGAACCCGCCATCCTTCTCTAGCACTATGACCCTTTCAAGGCTGAGTCCTTTCTATCAGACTTGGAGGACATCTTTGAGGTTCTGGGTTGTACCGAGAGACATAAGGTAATCTAGGCGGTGTTCATGCTTAAAGACGAGGCCAATCAACGAGTGAAGGCTGAAAAACGGTGAAGGCTGATGACGTGGCGAATATGGAATATGAACGCTTCAAGGAATTATTTCTTGAGAAATATTTGCACCAGACCGTTAAGGAATAACTAGCGATGGAATTCATACAGCTAGTCCAGGGAACCATTCGGTCAAAGAATACGAGGCCATGTTCACTCAGCTGTCTCGACATGCTACGCATATGGTCGACACCGAAGCCAAGCGAGCAAGAAAATTCGAGAATGGACTGAGGCTCAGCATCTGGTCTGAGGTTGGGGACTTATGCAGAGGTGGTGGACAGAGTCCTAATCACGAAAAATGACAGTGAAGACCTGTATAGGATGTGGGGCCAACAAAAGAAGAGGAACGGACCTCATGGGAACAACATGTTCGGTGATATCTCCAAGCGCCCAAAACCTCAAGAAGTAAATAAAGGAGTGCAACCTCAATGGTGGAATGAACAGAGACTGAGGTCCAGAAGTAAAGCCACCTCAGCAAAGAAATAACCCAAGATTGAATGTTCAAAGGAATCTAATAGCCGAGAGAGGTGGACAAACATGAACACAAAAATATTACAGATGCCAATGATTCCATCCAGGACATCCATGTTGGTGAGGGACAAAGAGATGTTTTGAATATGGTCAGGAGGGCCATCTAGCTAGGAGTTGTCCTAGGGAGGGACCTCAGGATCAAGTGAAGAATGACGCAGTGAAGCCCACGAGAACGGCGAGAGTTTTTGCTTTGACTTGGCAGGATGCACAGGCTTCAGACTCGGTGGTTACTGGTATACTCCCTATTTCTTCCATGTTTGCAAAAGTATTGTTTGATTTCTATCCTACTCATTCCTTTGCATGGAGTGCTTTTATTTAACGTTTCGACAATGGCCTAGAACTCTTAGAAGTGCCGCTATGCATTGCTACCCCAATGGGGGACTCGGTTGTTGTGGACCAAGTGGTCAAGAACTGCCTAGTAAAAATTAAAGGTAGAAAACTAGCAGCGGACCTAATTTGTTTAGATGTGTTGCAGTTTGATGTTATATTGAGGATGGTTTGGTTGGCAGCATATCATGCTTCGATATATTTCTTCCATAAGAGAGTGACTTATAACATCCCTAGTCAAGATCACTTATTTTTCTATCACACCCCTCCACCTATAGTTTCTGCCTTACACACAACCCGACTCCTTAGAAAGGGTTGTCATGGGTACTTGTCTTGTGTAATAGACTCCCAGTAGAAGGAGTTGAAGCTAGAGGATATTTCGGTGGTAAAGGAGTTTCCTGAACACTACAAGAAAAGACGTCTTTTGCGACGGCATAGATTCCGTCGCTAAAATGAGTTTTACCGACGGAAACCTCCGTCAGTAAAACTCCGTCGTAAAATATTATTTAAGCGACGGATTTATTCCGTCGCAAAAAACTCCGTCGGTGAAAAGGCGTTTTACCGACGAAAACCTCCGTCGGTAACACTCCGCCGTGAAATATTATTTAAGCGACGGATTTATTCCGTCGCAAAAAACTCCGTCGGTACAAATAGGTCTTCACCGACGGACGTTTAGCGACGGAATAAATCCATCGCTAAAAGTCTATTTAATTCACAGATCTGGTTTGAACTGTCACTGCTTCTCTCTTCGAAAATCCCAAAACCCAACTTCCCTCTATCCCGGCGGCGACCTCCCTCGACACCGGCGGTGACTTCCCTAGACCCCGGCGGTGACCTCCCTCGACAACGGCGACCACCTGCAACTCCGGCGACCACGGGCCCTCACCTCCGGCAGATCTGTGAAGAGGAGAGAGACTGAGAGAGAGAGAGAGCAGCGTCGACCACCGGGACCACCGGAGACGACGGTTTCTCACCTCCGGCAGTATTTCTCGTGAGGTAAAGTTCTTGTCTTCCTCTCTATTTGCTCTACGCTATACCTTCTGTCTTCCTCTTATACATGTAAATTGCTGTGAAAAGTTAAAGATGATTTTAGATTATTAATTGTGCATTGACCATTTGAGATATTGAGATTATTGATGGAGGATGGGACCCAATTGGATTGAATGTGTGATTTTTGTTAATTTTTATTGCATTGAGCATTTGAGAATTGAGAATTGAGATTGTTGACGGAGGATGGGACCCAATTGGATTGAGATACCTGTTAGTTAGCGCAGACACGGACACCACGTCTGATCGACGGTGTCCGACATTTAAAAAACAAATTAACGTATGCCGATGTGTCTGGAGGTGCGTGTCGGTGGGCGTCGGACACGTGTCCAAAGGCGTCGGACACGTGTCAGTATGTGTCGGACACGTGTCCGGAGGTGTCAGACACGTATCGGACACCATATTGACACCCTATATGAGGTGTCGGAATTGAGGTTGTTGACGGAGGATGAGACCCAATTGGATTGAGATACATGTTAGTTAGCGCAGACACGGACACCACGTTTGATCGACGGTGTCCAGCATTTAAAAAACAAATTAACGTATGCCGATGTGTCTGGAGGTGCGTGTCGGTGGGCGTCGGACACGTGTCCGACGCCGTCGGACACATGTCTAGAGGCGTCGGACACGCGTCGGTATGTGTCGGACACGTGTCCGGAGGTGTCAGACACGTATCGGACACCATATCGACACCCTATATGAGGTGTCGGAATTGAGGTTTTTGAATGTGCATTAAATTTAGGTTAGTTAGGTTAATGCGACATTTTTAGCATGCACCCCCTGGAATCTAATCGTGGCTCCAGCGCTGGCTATAATTAGCCCTAATTAGTCCTGATTAACAATATTTTAGTAAATCAATTAACCCTAATTAGCTCTAACGAGCCTAATTAGTTTTAATTAACCCTAAGAACCTGATGAAATTCAAATTAGCTGTAATTACCCCAAATTAGCCCAAATGAACCCAATTATGCGCATATTGATTGTAGTTAGCCTAATTAGTCATAATTTGCACTAACATAACCCAATTACGCCTAATTAGCGCTAGTTAGGACTAATCAACACTACTCGGCACCATCAAAACCCTAATTAGGACTAAATAACCCTAATTAGTCCTAATCAACCCTAATTAGCTATAATTATCCGAAACTAGCCCTCATTAACATTAATTAGCCCTAACATAACCCAATTAAGCCTAATTAGCCCTAATTAGGACTAATCAGCACTACTCGGCATAATTAAACCCTAATTAGGACTACATAACTCTAATTAGTCCTAATCAACCCTAGTCAGCTATAATTATCCGAAACTATCCCTCATTAACATTAATTAGCCCTAACATAACCCAATTAAGCCCAATTAGCCCTAATTAGGACTAATCATCACTACTCGGCACAATTAAACCCTAATTAGGACTAAATAACCCTAATTAGTCCTAATCAACCCTAATCAGCTATAATTAATAATCGTAATTAACCCTAATAACCCAGTTAGCCCTAATTAGCCCTTGTACATCCCATAATTACTCCATGTTGCCCAGAGATGGTTCAATTACTCGTTGTTTACAAACCCTGCCTTCTTTATATTAATTGTTGTTTTGAGAAGTCCATTGGCAACGAGATGGTTCAACTCGTTGCCAACGAGTTCTATTTAATGTGGAATTGGTAACATATGCAACGATCATTCTGTAGTTTTGATATTTCGAAAAGATTCTTGCATATCTTATCAATTTCTGAACACATGCATGCATAGAAACCCTTAGTTCCCGTTCAAAGGTACTCATTACAAAGTAATGCCTTGTAATGAGCCTTTGGATGTCCAGTTTGGACAGTTTGGAAAAGCTAATTGTTTATAAAATAGTATTTTGACTCATGCTTTATGTTCTATGTCGTGGATATATGGTACACGTTCTCGTGTGTTTCTCCGGGTGCATACAGATCTGGTGTTCTAACATCCGTCAAACCTTCCTGAGCAAGGTTAGATGAATGTTAGAACACCTAATCGATGTGGTGTACTTGGAGAAATGCGGGGAGGTGCTGCCGAATTTTCCACAGACATCGGACTAAGCATGAGTTATTCACTGTTTTATAAACATGTGCTTTTCTGAATGGGATAGGACCACTACCTGTTCAAGAGTGGAGGGGAAATATGTAGACATGTTGTAACATTCATGCATTGATATTTACATCGGCAATGCCTAATCACTGGTCATTATTGAAGGTGGTATACAGTACGATAATTCAGTCGTCATGTCAGTCGATCGAAGTTGGATGAAAAGGAAGAATGCTGAAGATTTTGAGTGTCGCGTTGACGAATTTCTTGACTTCGCTTATGCGCATCCTGCACATGTTGACCTTGATAAGATAAGGTGTCCGTGCGGTAGATGTGAGTTGTTGCACTGGAGAAAAAGAATTGAAGTAAAATGGCATCTTCGTCGGTACGGTTTTATGGGTGGATACACAAGGTGGACGCAGCACGGGGAAACGATAGTATTGTCGTCCAACCTGGCTAGTCAAACTGAAGTTAGGGAGGAGGCACGATATGATTTCTGAGATATGATTATGGATGCTGGGCATGCTAATGTTGACTGGGGTAACGACAGTCCACAACCGCCGATAGAGGGGGCTCATCAGTTTTATGAGTTGTTGAGAGCTGCGGAAGAGCCGCTGTGGGATGGAGCTCCGAAACACACACGGCTGTCTGCGGTTAGTAGGTTATTACAGTTGAAATCAGACCACGGGCTGAGTGAGAAAGGTTTTAACGAGTTTGTTACCTTCATCAAAGAAATA
Organism: Escallonia herrerae; assembly: GCA_033070095.1. Taxonomy (NCBI): domain Eukaryota; kingdom Viridiplantae; phylum Streptophyta; class Magnoliopsida; order Escalloniales; family Escalloniaceae; genus Escallonia; species Escallonia herrerae. The sequence continues at coordinate 76,920 of JAVXUP010003119.1, read as the reverse complement.
CTGCCCGAAAGTGAAAAGCTACCGCCGTCGTACTATGACGCGAAGAAGATGATGAGGAAACTTGGGTTGAGCTATGACCGGATAGATGCGTGCAATAACGATTGTGTATTATTCTGGAAAGAGAATAAGGATTTGTCATTATGTCCAGTATGTGATCATTCGAGGTACAAACCGGACAAAGGGAAGAAGAAAAACATTGCATGGAAGATATTGCGATATTTCCCGGTCACACCACGGCTTCAGAGAATGTACTACTCCTCCAGTACAGCTGAACATATGAGGGCTCACCGTGAGACTCGCAGCAACGATGCCGATGTGCTGACACACCCAGCTGATGGAGAGGCGTGGAAGGAGTTTGACCGCAGGCATCCAGTCTTTGCTCAGGAAGTTCAGAATGTTAGACTTGGTCTGGCAACCGATGGGTTCAACCCTTTCGGTCAGTCTACCACGCCTTACTCCTGTTGGCCTGTTATTATTGTCCCTTACAACCTTCCACCAGGCATGTGCATGAAGAAGCCGTATATGTTCTTGTCGTTGCTTATTCCGGGGCCGAAGAGTCCCGGTAAGGACATAGATGTGTATTTAAGGCCGTTGATTGATGAGTTAAAACAATTATGGAATCATGGAGTCGAAACATATGATGCATCCCTTAAACAAAATTTTCAGATGAGGGCTGCTTTGATGTGGACTATACATGATTTTCCCGCATTGGGAATGACGTGTGGCTGGAGCACACATGGGAAGCTAGCATGCCCTGCTTGTATGGGCGTGAACCCCGGTCATACGTTAAAGCACGGCGGAAAGGCCTCGTGGTTCGGATGTCACCGTAAGCTTTTGCCACCGGGCCATCAGTTTCGTAGGCAGAAGGATAAATTTGACGGGACAATCGAGCGTGAGGTTGTCACACTGGACTACCCATCTGGTGAAGAAGTACTCTCACACCTGGAGGCACTTGATACTGACATACCACACGGTAAGGGTGTGCCGGATCAGAAGATTGCAGGGTTCGGGAAAGAGCACAACTGGAGAAAATTTTGTATCTTCTGGGAGTTAGCCTACTGGAGGACGCTCGTTATCCGAAACAACATGGATGTGATGCATATTGAGAAGAACATTTTTGATAATGTGTTCAACACAGTGATGAATGTCAAGGGCAAATCAAAAGATCACCTTAAAGCGAGAAGGGATCTACAACAGTTGGGTGTACGCCGTGAATTGCATCCTCGGACAGTCAGTGGGAGGACCATACTTCCGAAAGCACCTTACTGTCTAGACAAGAAACAAGTGGAGAAGGTCTGTCAGTGGGTTAAGAATTTGAAGCTTCCGGATGGGTTTGCGTCCAACATATCTCGTTGTTGCAATGTATCGGAATGCAAGTTCCAAGGGATGAAGAGTCACGACTGCCACGTATTCATGGAGAGATTCATTCCTATTGCCTTCCGGGGACTGTTGCCACGGGTTGTTTGCGAGACTTTGACTGAATTATCTCATTTCTTTCGAGATATATGCTCTTCTACGATCCGGGTGAGTAACATGGAAGTGCTTGAGAAGAACATTGTGGTGACGATTTGCAAGCTGGAGAAAATCTTCCCACCTTCGTTCTTTGATTCAATGGAGCATCTGCCTGTTCACTTGGCATATGAAGCTAAGATGGGTGGACCCGTGCAATATCGGTGGATGTATCCCTTCGAGAGGTAATCCTTAAATTGTTATAGTTGTTCGTTTACACTTAATGCGACATCTGTTATCATTGATATTCCACCTAACTCGATTCGCTAAACTTCTAGGTTCATGTTCCATTTAAAGAAAAAAGTCCGTAATAAGGCTCGGGTTGAAGGCTCAATTGCGGAGGCTTACGTAATGGAAGAACTTGTAAACTTTTGTAGTCAATATTTCGGGCCTAATGTTGGTACGAGGTTAAATCAACTAGGCCGAAATGATCCCGGAGCAAGCACAAATTTGGAAGGGCAATTGTCAATATTCAAGCAGTCAGGTAGTCCGTTCGGCCGAACGTATACTCGATGGCTAACAGATGAAGAGTACAGTGCTGCAACAATATATGCCCTTCTAAATTGCGATGAAGTTTCGGCATTCGTTGAGTAAGTTAAAGTCTTAATTCACTTACATTGTTGTACATAATTGAAAGTGTGTGTTAAGCGAGTTAAATGCATATTGGTTTGCAGTGAGTTCGATGCGGAATCTTTAATCACTGATCCCGCTGGACTTGAATCTCATCGGAAATCACAATTTGTACAGTGGTTCAAAATCCGTGTAAGATTATTTAACGAAATTATATTATGTGTTATATACAGTTCTGTGGCCAATTAGTATACTGATTTATCCTTAATTTTTACCGTCATCTACAATAGGTTCAGTCAATGGATAGACCAGTGGCCTCATGCTTGAAATTACTAGCCGAAGGCCCTAACAAACAAACATCCTGTTACGGAGGCTATATCATCAACGGGTTTAGGTTTAACGTAAAAGATGATGACCGAACAAAACAAACCCAAAACAGTGGAGTCTTGGTCAACGGCGACTGTTATGCCGAGAATTGCATGGATTTTTACGGAGAGCTAGATGAGATTGTTGAGCTAACATATCTGGGTTCCCAAAACTGCCTGGTAATGTTCAAGTGTACGTGGTTCGATGTCACATGCAGTAGAGGAATCCGTGTTAGCTCTCAAGGGATTGTAGATGTCAATGTCAAGTCAAGACTTGCATCAGACGAGCCCTTTGTGTTTGCTAGTCAAGCTGTACAAGTCTTTTACGCGGAGGACGTCGCCAATCCCAAATCTCATTGGTATACAACTATCAAGTCCAAGAAATTGCCCGTGACATATGACAGTGAGCTAGACTCCTTTCAAGCCGACCAACCACGTGTCTTGTTTCCTGTTGAGGTCAACAACGAGGAGGACGATCTTCCTCTTCCAACAACACTTCTTGTGGGAGAAGAAGTCGTAGATGATGACGCGGAAGATGTTGAAAGTGTTGGAGATGATGTGACCGAGTCTACTGATGAAGAGGATGAATTAGAAGATGAAGAGGACGACGAGTCCCACGAAGAAGAGGGCGACGAGGAAAGTGATGAAGATGATTCGCAAACTGAAAATGATTGACTTGTAATGTTGTAACATCACGGGAAAAATGTAGTAACATTTTAGAACTTGGTGTTTATTGATGTGTTTTTGCACATCCGTTCATATATATATATATATATATATATATATATATATATATATATATATATATATATATATATATATATATATGCCGATGATGATTTATGCCTAAATTATTGTTTTTCACGTGTTAATGTCTTTGTATATAATCTATATGAAGTCAGATATGGATAGGATACGGGCTATTCGTGGCCGGGCTGGACGCCGAGCTGCTTCCTCCCCGGTTAGTCCCACCTCGTCATTGCCTACTGATGACGAGGCACAGAGTGATCGCGGACAGCCATCGGGGGCCCAGCCCCAGCCGTCACCGTCACCGTCACCCCAGCCCCAGCCGTTGCCCCAGCCCCAGCTCGAGCCGTCGCCCCAGCCCGACGCAGATTCATCCCACACGCGCGTGCATTCTCCATCTTCCGTGGGTTCTACCTCAGGTATAGTTGATAACGGTGTTTCGTACATTTTCGCTAGCCTTATATTTGAACTGTATTAATGTCTGTGTTTTGTAGGATCTCGACGAGGCCGTGGTCCGACACGCGGGGTACGCATCGACCCCCAGCGTAAACAGAGAGTTACGCTCACGCAGGAGGGCCTGTAAGTACTAAAAATATCACCTCATGCCTTATTTTAAAATTTTGGGGTGTTAATTTATATTTGAACTGTATTAATTAATTTAATTACTTCTTTGGCAGGATCCTGGAGAATATGGCGAGGACGAAGATCGGCGTTCTTGTGAAGGGCCGATTCTTCGAGCCACGCCTGTACTGGAAGGACTGGGATGCCGCTGCGAGGGAGGCCCTATGGGAGGAGTGGCTGGTACGGTGAAGTATTTTTTTCAGCGTTAGTAAATGTTAAATTACAGTTTGTTTTATGTTGTTAATTTGTGTTATTGAATGCCTTACAGGAGGGGTTCACGTTTGACACGCCTCAGCAGCAGGTACTGGGGCAGCAGGCTTTCTTTGCCTACATCGGCAAGAATTACCGCCGATGGCTCCACGATGCACGGGACCGGGCGAAGAAGGCGCTGCCCGCGGGTGCCCCGATGACGGACATGGCGAGATATCCCCCACATTGGATATCTCACCGTGTATGGGGGGAGATGATAGATCGGTGGGCTGCGGATCCAGGTTGGGACGCCAAGAGTAAGAGCGGGACTGAGAACAGACAGAACAAAGATCCGACGCACACGGGGGGGTCGGTGCCACACGACATCGTCCGACACAAGAATGCGGTCGAGCACCCGGATCTGGAGGACGATGAGGTCGTAGCTCTGACGTATAATCAGACGCACGTGCGGAAGAAGGACAAGGACGAGACGCACCGGGCGGGCGACTATATTTCAGATATTGCCCGGCGGATCGATGTGAGTCAATTTATTTAAGTTAATGTTTTTTCTTTCTATCCTCAATGTCTGTTTCGTTAATTAATGCCCTAACATATCGTTAAACCACTATTTTTGCAGGCCTCGTATGAACAGCTAAGGGGGTCCGAGCAGCAGTCCGGACAGCCATCAGCGTCCACTAGTACGGCTGCGAGTACTGGGGGGTTGAAGCGATGGCTGGATACGCCGGAGGTCGTGAATCGGCCGAAAGGCCGCATACGCGGCCTGCCTAGCACGACTGCTCGTGCCGTGATAGGAGCGTCCTCACCCCCTGCTGCCCCTCCACAGACACCGGCTCCTCGGCCTCAGTTGGACGACGAGGAGATCCAGCGCATTGCTACAGTGGTGTGCCGGATGATCAGGGAGCAGGGCACTGTTGGACAGGCCGCCCCGGCCCCGGATCAGCAGGATCCAGATCCGGGACTCGGGAACCCCTGATGAGCCCCTTCCCGTGCCCGTTCCTAGCTTCCCCCCCCCCCCGTGCCCGGCTTGTACTCTTCTCCCCTCTCCTAACCGGCTATATCCGGTTCCCTTTTTTATTATAAATATTTTTTATAATTGATTATATATATTTCTTTCTGTATTGATTATTGCGCGTTGTTGTTGAGATTTGAAAATTGTATTACAGGTTTGGGTAATTGAAAAATAAAAAAAAAATTCAAAAAAAAAATTGACTTTTGGCGACGGATTAATTCCGTCGCTAAAGTATTCCTACAATCAGTTATTTAGCGACGGAATATTCCGTCGCTAAATAAGTTTTTTAGCGACGGAATATTCCGTCTCGAAAATATAAATCCGTCGCTAAAAAATATAATTCGCGACGGATATCCGTCGCTAATTAAAAATAAATCCGTCGGTAAAAATGACATATTTAGCGACGGATTTAAAAATTCCGTCGCTAAACTATTAGTGACGGGCTTTTATACGAGGGATATTTAGCGACGGTAAATCCGTCGCTAATTATTTTAGCGACAGATTTTTGGCTTTTAGCGACGGATTACCCCGTCGCTAAAACCCTGTTTTCTTGTATTCGAAGTGGTTCCTGAAGATTTGCCAGGGATGCTGCTAGATAGTGGTGTTCATCGATGATATATTGATATATTAAGTGCGAGTTTTGGTTGGATAGGGTTGCATTCTTGGGACATGTGGTTTCGGAAGAAGGGATATCAGTCTACCCCAAAAAGATAGAGACTGTCATCGATTGGGATAGACCTACTAAAGTGACAGAGGTTCGGAGCTTCTTAGGGTTAGCCAAAAATTGTAGAAAAATTTGTGGAAGGGTTCTCACGGATAACAACACCTTTAACTCATCAAACCCAAAAAGGAGTCAAGTTTGAATGAAACGAAGATTATGAGAATAGCTTCCAAGAATTGAAGAAGAGAATGGTCACAACCCCTATACTTACACTTCCTGGTGGGTCCGGTGGTTTCACGATTTATAGCAATGCCTCCCATAAGGGTCTAGGGTGTCTACTAATGCAGAATGGGAAGGTGGTTGCATACGCCTCTAGACAATTAAAATCATATGAGAAGAATTACCCAACTGATGACCTGGAGTTGGCTGCAGTGATTTTTTTGCTTTAAAGATCTGGAGACACTACCTATATGGAGAACCCTGTGAGATTTTTATTGATTATAAAAGCTTAAAGTACATATTCTCCTAGAAGGAATTAAACCTGAGACAGAGGCGATGGTTAGAACTACTGAAAGACTATGACCTCAACATCCAGTGCCACCCAGGGAAGGCGAATATGGTTGTCGATGCACTTAGCAGGAAGTCATCTTCGTCAGTGGCTACCCTAATCACAAGGCAGAGACATTTATTAGAAGAAATGAGGAAATTGGACTTGGATGTCAGAATTCGAGACTCGAACAAGGATAGTTCACTTAGCAACCTTGTGGTGCGACCCACTTTAATTGATAGAATTAAACAGCTCAGGAGACCGATGAACACCTACTTAAGATAATGGGGTAGGTAAAGAAAGGAGATAAATCTAAGTACAAGTTTCAAGATGAGGTACTTCATTTTGGCAATAGGATCTACGTGCCTAGTAACCCTAGCTTAAAAAGGGGGATTTTAAAAGAAGCTCACAGATCAGGTTACTCGATTCATCCTGAGGCATAAACATGTATAGGGATCTTCAAGAGATTTTTGGTGGGGTAACATGAAGAGGGAGATTGCAGAGTTCGTATCTAAATGCCTAGTATGCCAGCAGGTGAAAGTAAAGCGTCAAAGACCCGCTGGGTTATTACAACCACCCTTAACGTTTCCAGAATAGAAGTAGGAACACATAAATATGAATTTTGTTTCTGCACTACCTAAAACCCGTTCTAGACATGATGCCATTTGTGTAATAGTGGACCGACTGACGAAGTGTGCGCAATTCTTGCCTGTCCATATGACGTATTCGATGGACAAGTTGGCTATCACCTACTTAGAGGAGATAATACGCTTGCATGGAATTTCAGTCTCAATTGTTTTGGATAGAGACCCTCTTTCTGTGTCCAAATTCTGGGGAAGTTTACAACATGCATTCGGTACTCGACTACAGTTCACCATGACTTTTCACCCTAAAACAAACGGTCAGTCGGATCCAGACACTGGAAGATCTATTGTGGGCTTGCGTGCTAGATTTCAAGGGTAGCTGGGATGATTATCTACCACTGATAGAGTTTTCTTACAACAACAGTTACCAGAGTAGCATTAGGATGGCTCTTTTTGAAGCCTTATATGGCAGGAAGTGCAGATCGCCACTATATTGGGATGAGATAGGGTAAAAGAAACTGTTGGGATTAGAGTTAGTGCAACTGACATCAGAGAAGATCAAAGTAATTAAAGAGAAATTACAGGTGCTCAAAGCAGACAAAAGAGTTATGCAGACATACGCAGATGGGACTTAGAATTCCAAGTGGGCGACCAGGTTTTTTTAAGGGTGTCACCGATGGAAAGAGTACTAAGATTTGGGAAGAAGGAAAAATTGAGACGTAGGTATGTGGGACCCTTTGAGATACTGGATAGAGTCGGTTCTCTTGCCTACCGAGTAGCTTTGCCGCCAGAGTTAGCCAGTGTCCATAATGTCTTCCACATGTCTTTGATGAGGAAGTACATCCCCCCACACATTTATTACAACCGGAGCCCTTACAGATTAGGAAAGATTTCACCTATATCTAACGCCCATTTCGGATTCTGGATCATAAGAAGCAGACACTCCAAACTACGAAGATTCCTTTGGTAAAGGTCATGTGGACGGACCACACGGTTGAGGTCACGTGGGAATACGAAGGCGAAGTCATAAGCAAATACCCTCACCTGTTTCAATCCTGAGGTACTCAAAATTTGCAGGATCGAATTCTTTTAAAGGAGGAGAGAAAGTAATACCCCGAAACATTTTTTTATTATATTTTTTCGGGCTAAATTAAAACTTTTGGTAACAAACTTTTAATTAGCATTGATATTGTTTCAGCAACTTTTAGCAACTATTAGAGTAGCGGGATTTTGTAACACCCGTTAAAATTCTCCTAGCACATAAAATTATCAAAAATAATTACTTCGGGCTTTTTTGTAATAATAAAAAGTTTCGAGTAGACCTTGTATAACTATCAAATTTTGAGGGGGGTTTTGTTAATTTTTTAAACTAGATTTGTATATATATATATATATATATATGTAACTATATGGTCAGCCGACCCTAATTTTCCGCATATCTTCTGGAAATGGCAGAGGCAGAGAGAGGGAGTGAAGAAAGGGTTTTTCGGCAAAAATTCTCCGTTAAGATCTCTACTTTCTCTCCAAATCAAATTACTTTCGGGGAGTTGTATGTGGTTTATAGCAGTGTGTAATGTGTGTTGGGTGTATAGGCTGAAACGGTTGTGTACGGGTATGTATTGTCATAGCAGTATGTGTTGGGTGTTGTGGGTGTGGGTTGCAACCGAGTGAAGATGTGTACATAGGTGATGTGGGTCTGCCATGGCTGTACTGCCGTGCATGGGGGATGTGCCGTGAAAGGTTAATGGTTGCAGCTGTTAAGGAGAAGCTGTCGTGGACAGCATGTGTGTGAGTGTGGTGTGCAGTGTGTTGCCGTGAGAGGGTGTGCGGTGTTGGCTGCTGCTGCGAGGGTGCTTGGGGTGAAAAAGGGGCTGGGCCATGAACGTTTGGGTGTGTGGCAGCCATGGCCGCCATGAGGAGAGCAGGGGTGTGTGTGTGAGTAAAGTGTGCGTGTGTTGTGTGAACGTGTATGTGTGCTTGTGGGTATGAGATAGGATGTATGTGTGTGAGTTTGTGGAGATGTTATATGTATATATGTGATGTTTGTGTAAAGAAAATGGAAGAGACAGGTGTCGGTGCATGAGTGTGCAATTGTGTGTGTCCATGAGTGTATGAATGCATGAGTTGGGCAAGAAAAAGAAGCTACTGCCGTGAGGCAGTAGCTTCGATGGGTTTATGGGATTTTTTTAGTGGAGATGTGAGGGTTAAGATGTTGTGCTGTAAGGGTGTTAAGGTGTCGTGCAGTGAGTGCGTGATTGAGTTTATTGTGTGTTAGTGTGTGTGCTTGTATGCATGTGTGTGTGTGCTTTATGCTTATAATATGTGTGTTTATTCCGTGGGTGCATTGAGTAGGAGTAGCAGAGAGAAGAGAAGAAGAAGATATGGTGTGGGTTGTGTGCGCATGAGTGTAATAGTTGGTGTGTAATGTGTGTTAAGGTGTGTTTTTGTGTGTAGGTGTAGGATTGAGGGGTCTGTTGGTGTGGAGAACAAGGGGTTTTGAGTGCGGAGAACAAAGGGTAGAAGAAGAAGTGGGTTTCTGTGGGATTGTGCAGCTGGTGGTATCCTGTGCTTGCACAGGTGTACGATGGCTTGATGTTAAGTTCGGCACGTGAATTGGCTAGCGCAGGGTTATCATTTGCATGTAAAATTTTGCAGTATAATACGTTAGGCTATATTAGAATTTTGTGGCTAAATTTCATAATTTTCTGAAACCGTATGTATTTTTCATATTTTCTAAAATTTCAGAGTTGTAAAATCATTGGAGCCTTTAAACTCCTGAAAATTTTCTGGACAAATTAGAGTAGTGTTTTTATGATACAAATAAGTCCCAGATTAAGTTTGGTAATTTTTAGAGCTGATTTACTATCATTCCTATATCTAGGGGTGAGCAGCGAACTGATAAAATTGATCCAAATCGATAGAACCGAATCGATCGAATCCGAACCGTTGATGAGTTTGAACGATTTGGATTGAGATTTTCAAACCGAGACTGGTTCGGTTCTGTTCACGGTTCAGGATTTCTAAACCGTCATTAAACCGAACCGAGGTTATATAATTATTAAATATTATACACACACACACACACACATACATACACCTTACCCTGGTTAACTTAATAACCAGGATAGAATAACCCTGCTCACTGCTCACCCTAAGGCTAACTCCTTCAGATCTGACTTCAGTTTTCAGCCACCCTCTTTCCTTTCCAATTTCCATGGCTACTTCGGTCTTCGATCTCTTCCAATCTTCTTCTTTAGAGACAACAAACCCACAAATAATACTTCCAACCTTCTTCTTTAGAGATAACAAGCCCACAAATAATACAAATTGCAGACAACGGATGGTGGAACCAAATCAATTCAAGATTCAGTTATCCATGGTTTTGCGCTTTTCTTCCTCGTTCACGGCCTTGCGCCCTCTCTCTCTATCTATTGCATCTGACTTGGCCATGGAAGATTAAGGGTCAACGCAGTGGAGTTTTCTTGGATTGAAGTAGAGTTTTCTCACTCTATTTCCCAAATTGCAGTTGGGTTTTTCACGGATTGAAGTGCTGTCTTCGGCTTCTGAACAGTGAGCAGGTGAGTTCAATTTTTTAGCTTTTACCTTTTTCGATTTTGATTTTGATATTTTGATTTTAGCTGCTGATTTCGATTTTGAAAATTTTAGCCTCTAGAGGCATAAGATAGATCGTTAAACTGAGCTTCCTATATTCTGTTGGTATTCGCATAAATGGGACAACTCTTTTACTTCTAATCTATTCTGTCTTCCAACTATTGCATCATTTACAATATAGCTCCTCTAGTGTAAAGTGTAAACGTGATAAGATTCAAGAATGATAAGATACAACTCATGTTAAAATACAATTCATGTTAGATATTAAGATTTATCTAGTAGCCTGTACTTTGCAGTAGATTCAAGAATGATAAGATACAATTCATGTTAGATATTAAGACTTAAGACTGGGGAAATTAGCTTTGGAATTTTGACATGAACCGATCCGAACTGTTCAAGTTGAACCGTTCAAACCGAAGTGTCTTCGTTCTATTTGGTTTAAGAATTTGTGAACCGAGGTCTACTGGTTCAGTTTGCTGTTTGACCCCCAAACCACGAACCAAACCGAACCAAACCGAACCGCGCTCACCCCTACCTGTATCGCATTTGACTTAGTAAAACGGAAAATTTTTAAATAGTTTTGATGCCTCTTAAATTTGGATTTCAATTTTTTATACATATTAAAGCTGTTATAAAAATTATGGAACTTTATTTTCAGCTAGCAACAATTATAGCTATTTATGGATTTTTATTGTATTTAAAGAAAATATTTTAATTTAAAAAAATTAGAAAAACTCAAAATTTTTATATTTTTACTTATTATGCTGTTTAAAGATATAAAAGAATTTTATAAGGATTTATTGTGAATTTCAGGGTATCTTAATGAGTTATAGAGGGCGTGGGGGTAATTTTGGTAATTTCACTCACTTAGGAGAACTTAACACCTAGGCAAACATAAGCAACAATAAGTAATATCCGTGTGGTTTGTTATTTAGGGCTCGATAGACAAGAGCCAAGACCAGCTTTTAAGCAAGTATAAGAACCAGTTGTTGAGCGAGGTAAGTACTCACGCCATGTTCCTCTATATACTCTGTTTGCAAAGTATATAAATGTATACATGATTTAATCAAATCAAAGTTTTTCAAAGTTCTTGTACTGCTAATGTTTTCATGTTAAATCATTTGATGAAAATTTGAGTTAAAAAGGCTATGGTCTATTCTGTGAGTAGATGATTTAAATTCGGTACATTTTGAATGAGATGGTAAACTTGACTTGGCTGCTGTGCCCCATATCCAACGGGAGAATGTTGGATTTCGGGCCCTGGTCAACAGGGCTTGTATGTTGATGCACAGTACTATAGCTTATGGTTCGCCCTTGCATCTACAGAATTATTATCCCAGGTGTAGGAGGGATTTCAGGCCCTAGTTAGGGGGGCTTATACGCTGATCGTAGCACAAATAAGTATGAATTATCTGTGATAAATGCAAATGAACTTCTTGTTGATTATACTCCGATTTGAGAACTCTTCTGCAAGTGCACATATGTATGTATATATAATGAAGAATGTTTTGTTGTAGTGACATTGAATTCCTGATTTTAAAAAGAGAAATTCATGGCATCTTTTGAAATACTCAAACCTACTTTAGGAACATAGTTTGCATACTTGCTGGGATTTCACTCATTCCTTATCTTTTCAGGTGATGACCTTAGGGAGGCAGATCTTTATGAGCAACACGAAAGAGAAATGCCCGAAGAGTACCATTAGATCAATGAACTGTTTATCTTTTTGAGAATTTTAGTTTTATTGTTATTATTATATGGAGCTTAGGTCTCTTTGAATTTATTCATAAGTGTTAAGGACATGTAATCGAGGTTATTTGTTTGGATTATTGATGAAAGTTTAAGTGAGACCTTTAATAGTAAATCAAACTAATTGAAAAATTAGTAAGTTGGATTAATCTTAATTACAGGTTGTAGTAAGGCCTGACAGAGCCCTGGGTGCCTAGCTCATGAGTGTACCCGTGAGCTCGGGTCGTGATATAAACTTTCATCTCTCTTCACCATCTCTTTCTCTTCCTCTCTATCTTCTCGTCTGCCCTATCTCTTTATATCTCCTCATCGATTTGTATCACTAACCACCGTGGCCACCATCTTTGATGCGAATCTCGCCGATACAATCTCCACTTACGACATCTTTTTGACTAAATCAACCGCTATCGGATGAGTTACAAGTCCCAATCCACCGCAATGATATTAATTCTTGAATAAAGTTGCGATCATTCATCATAAGGAGGAATCATTGAGTATAGGCTTTGCTGAGTTCGTTGACAAAATGTTTATAGAATGGTTTATGAAGGAGTGTGGCTTGTAATTTATTACAGAAGAAAAGTAAGTGAAAGATGGCATGTGAACTAACTCCCTAAAGGTGTTTGATGAAATGCTTAACTAGCCTTGGCTATGGAGAAATATTTTGGTTGTTTGTGGCTACATAGACAGATAATCAAGATTTTGATATCTATCCTTGAAAATCTAAATCTATCTTGTTCATTTCAATTTCCCATCATTGTTCACTTCTATTTTAGTGACTGCCTCATGGGTAAGTTCCCTAAAAAATGCCTGATATTATGCAATGAATTAGGAACCAACGAAGATTTGGCCTTTCCTTTGACTGAATTGCTGAACCATCAAGTTGAGTTGATCTGATTCATATTGTTTTCGTTTAAAGTTAAACAGTTACTAGTTGGACAAACTAGCAACCGATTCAAACAATTGTGTATCCATCAGTAATAAATAACAACATCTAGTAACGGTGGAGTTGTGTAGCTGGAGATGGCCATAGTGGAGGCTAGAGAGGAGAGAAAAGTGATAGAGAGATCTAATAGGAAGAGAGGGGGGTGTGTCTGTTGTGTTTGTGTACATCATTATTTACCAAAGAGTCTAACCATAGTTTAGCAATGATATGTAACTGACATTATGACTTACAATTTGAAAGCTTTATATATTTGTCGCAATATTAGTGATAGTCTAGTACCACATAAGTTGATAATGTGATGTTAGACAACCACTAATTTTTTTTTGTGCTTTAGGGTATTTTCTGGAGAAGTTCATGGGATTATCTTTTAGGGCGGGCTCTCTACTTTTACTTCTACCAGTTGCTTGTACATGGCAGCCCTATCAGCTTTTGCTTTAAAAGAGCTTTTTTATTATCTCAGATACCTTCTTTACCTTCGTGAGGTAATAACAAGGTATATTCTACTGTATTTGAAATCTAATGGCATGATTTGTGCTTTGTTGAATGTGACGCACTTTTACCATTCTCCTTGAGCATGGGCTTATGTCCTGATCATTGGTTACAATCTATCGGGGTCTTTTACTATCCTAGCAGGCCTGTATGATGGACTCTTGTACTTCGGATTCTTATAGTTAGCAAGACACCAATTTATGGTGCATATGGGCTTACCACTTGAAAGGAGAATCGGTTTCATGCACGAGAATGATATATTTGCAAGGTACATGAAGTGTCAGGCATTTAGAGTTCTAAGCATTAGTTTTGTAGCTTGGCCATCTTTAGAGAGGGCATAATTGTTTAGTGAAAACATTGGAGGTTTGTTCCTAATAAGTTCATAGTAAACAATGTGGTACTGCGAAATTTGTACAACGATGAACACTGAGGACAAGCGATTAAATTTATGTGGACAAAAGGTGTCTCACATCATCTAGGAGATAAATTTTTGAGCATTGTTCATGAAAATCTAAAAACAAAATTGCTTTGATTGGTTAACTCTAGCTTACAAGCTAGTTGAAGCATATAAAATCCAGCCAATATATTTTCCCAACAAAGGTAGTTAGACTTATATAAATGGACACATGAAGATTTTTGTAACACCCTGAACCTAGATAATACCTAGTCAGTTAGTTTATTTTAAGCGACGACTTTTATACGCAAGAATTAGCGTTGATTGCCATGAGTGAAATTTTATTGGTAACATTTAGTGACAATATTTTGAAAAAAATCATAAGTTATAATTTAACAAAAACAATTATAAGTATTATTAGTTTAGACACTTAGTGGCAATTAGCATAAATGATAATTGAAATTTTTAGTGACGAAAATTTTCAGTTATCATCAGTATTTTCATTTAGCGACTTTGAGCGTCGATTAGTGTAGCGGGGTTATGTAACGCCCATTAAAATATTATAGCATATAAACTATAGTAAATAATTTACTTTGGACCTGTTGGTAATAATAGAAAGATGTGGATTAAACTAGAATACCTAACGAAAGTCTAGAGAGCTTTGCGTAGATTTTCAACTTAGGGTTTCTTATATATAGACACACTTTGAAGTCAGCCGTCCAAAATACCTTCTCTCGTTCAGATTTTTCGGTAAAGAGAAAGAGGCGAAGAGAGATAGAGAGAGAAGGGGAAGGAAACGGGTTGTTTTCGGCTATCCGAATAATTTTTTGGTAAGCTTTCTCTTATTTTTCTCTCTTGTTCTTTAATGGTTTTTGGGATTAAGGGGGGCTGAAAAAGGGGGAATCTGTGAGGTGTTTATGGGTATAGTAAAGGGAACCAGTCATGAGGGAGAGAGAGAGGGGGGGAAGCTGTGTAGCTGTGTGTGTTTTGTGATTGTATGTGTGCGCAATACATTTATGTAATGGTGGGTGCCATCATCTGTGAGAGAAAGCGTGTGATTGTGGGTGAAATGAAGTGGTCACAGAGAGAAAGAGAGAGCAAGGAGGGGCTGCGATAGCCGCAGACTGCCGTGAAATGGGTATTGCGTGTGGTATGTGTGTGTTGCGTGATGTGTGTGTGTGCGCCGTATGTGGGTCTGCCATAGATGTTCAACCTTGAGGTATGCATGTAACCAGCTTTGTGTGTTGTGCATATAGTGTGTGTTAGTGGTGCTAAGATACTTAAGTAATATGGCAAGGAAGCTACCTGAAGAAAACCCAGATTGCCGTAAGTTTTGTGGGCTATGGCCAAGCGATGGCTGCCATGGAAGGACTGTCATGAAGCTTGTTAGCGATGGCGGCTGTCACAAGGATAGCCCTGGTTTAATGTTGTTTGATGGTGTGAGATTATGAGTTGGAAAAGAGATCGAGGGAAAGCATGAACTAACATGGGATCAGGTGTGTGCTACGTGCGTTGTGGCCTTGTTTTTTTGTGTATGCTGTGTGCCGTGAGTGGTTGGTGAAAGAAGTAGGGTGCATACAGGTTATGGAGTTTGTGTGTGCATGAAAGTGGTGTAAAAGGGAAGGTGGAGAAGTTGTGAGAGATGGTGTTTTTATAATAGTTAAAGGTGTGCATATATGATGGCATATGTGCAAGGAAAATGGGAGGTGGTACATCTGTGTAGTAGTGAGGGCCTGTGAGGGAGTGTACGGAAATGAAAATTGTGTTCATGAGTGTGTGGGCTGTAGTGTTATGTGTGTATGTGGGTTTAGAGAGAGGGGCTGCAACTATATTGCTGAGTGCGTTGGGTTGGTGTGTGTTCAATGGAAGAAGTGCAGGTGTGTGGTTCATTTTTATGGGCTGTGAGGTGCATGAATATATATATATATATATATATATATATATATATATATATATATATATATATATATATATATATATATATATATATATATGCTGTGTGGGTGATGGAGTTATGCAAATGTGTTTGTTTGTGTGAAATCTGGGTTTATGTGAAAGTGGTGAGTTAACGAGTGTAGAGAGTGTTTAGTTTTGGGATGAATGCTTGAAGGAGGGAGTGTTGAAACTGTGTGTTGTTTGTGTGAATTTGAGTAATGTGTGTAGTGTTTGTATATATGTATTGATGCCAAGGAAAATGGGTTCGCAGTCGACGTGGAGGTGACACAAGGAATGCAGTTCGAGTCAGATGCCAAGTGTGATGATATGGGACACAGCAAGGGCAGAGCAAGGGCAGAGACTAAAAGCTTCCCAGACAGAGCTTGAGGTTGGCAGTGCTACGAGGGCGATAGCGCAGGATGAATACACGACAACAATCACAGTCTGATACTTAGGTCCAGAGTTAGGGTCCTGTATGTTTTCTCTCTCTGGGATTCTAGAGTGAGAAAGTAAAAGTGCTCTAAAAATTTCCAACCTCAAAATGAATTCTCAAGACCTCTATTTATAGAGATTGAGATGATGATGTCATCACGGGACACATGGCGCTCCATGGGAGTGACACGTCACCGAGGGGGTCCATAGCAGCTGGCGCTCCACGGACTGTCAAATTGCATATTCACTCGGCCTGCGCCGCACAGCGTCGCTCTATCTGTCTGGAAAGACTGGCTCCCACAACGTCGGTGTGGCCAGAGAACCCTCTTGATCTAGCCTCCAATCCAAGTCCTTGCAGAGTCCCATAGGCCTGGCAGTTGTGGGGAAGACCCGACTCCCAACTGCCAGGCAGACTAGGCGCGATGCCGTCTGAAGACCTGCTCCCGTCTCAGAGTGACCCAGGGGTCATAGTCCATAGGGGTGCCAACGCAAGCCCTCAGTGCCGGAGCACGTAGGCCAGTCAGCGAAGACACCCTGGCCGAGATAGTGTCCTGGAGGAGTCGCCTATTCTGTAGGCCGAGGTAGCATCCTGGACTAGCCATCTACTTGGCAGAAGGGGAGTTGAAGAGCTCACTGACGGAGATAGTGTCCCGAAGGAGTCGCCTATTCCATAGGCCGAGGTAGCATCTCGGAGGAGCTGTCTACCTAGCCGGCCAAGGTAGCATCCCGGAGGAGCCGTCTACCTAACGAAATGGGAGTTGAAGAGCTCCCTGGCGGAGATAGTGTCCCGGAGGAGTCGGCTATCCCCCCGGTGAATCCTTGTGCCGGAGCACTTGAAGCGAGTCAAGGTAGCATCCTGGAGGAGCCGTCTACCCGACTGGCAGAGGTAGCATCCCGGAGGAGCCATCTACCTGGCGGAAGGGGAGTTGAAGAGCTCCCTGGCAAAGATAGTGTCCCGGAGGAGTCGCCTATCCCCGCGGTGAGTCCTTGTGCTGGAGCACTCGGAGGGAGTCAAGGTAGCATCTCGGAAGAGCCGTCTACCCGACTGGCCGAGGTAATATCCCGGAGGAGCCATATACCTGGCAGAAGGGGACTTGAAGAACTTCCTGGCGGAGATAGTGTCATGGAGGAGTCGCCTATCCCCGCAGTAAGTCCTTGTGCCGGAGCACTCAGAGCGTGTCAAGGTAGCATCCAGAAGGAGCCGTCTACCTGACAGGCCGAGGTAGCATCGCGGAGGAGCCGTCTACCTGGTGGAAGGGGAGTTAAAGAGCTCCCTGGCGGAGATAGTGTCCAGGAGGAATCGCCTATCCTCACATGATGTTGCACACTCTGGAGAGTGGGTCGAAGAATGTTCCACAACCAAGGCAAGGTGCGCATGGTGTGGTGAAAGGATGGACCGATGCAAGGAGCATGGTAGTGTGACAGAGAGCCAGGGGGCGCGAGTGTGTCAGTGGCGTGGCGCATGGGCACGGCGGAGTGAGTATGGTGTCCGGGGCATAGTGTGACGTCCGGGTGACGGGGGTCGCGGAGTGAGTTCTGCGTGACGGGGGTCGCGGAGTGACGTCCGGGGCGACGGGGGTTGCAGGGTGAGTTTCTGATGACAGGGGTCGCAGAGTGATGTCCGGACGACGGGGGTCGCGGAGTGATGTCCGGGCGACTGGGGTCGCAGAGTAACGTCCAGGCGACGGGGGTCGCGGAGTGACGTGTGGGCGACGGGGGTCGCGGAGTGAGTTCTGGGCGACGGGGGTCGCGGAGGGACGTCTGGGCGACGGGGGTCGCTGTGTGACGTCCGGGCGATGGGGGTAGCGAAGTGACGTCCGGACGACGGGGGTCGCGGAGTGAGTTTTGGGCAACGTGGGTCGCTGAGTAATGTCCGGGTGACGGGGGTCGCGGAGTGAGTTCCGAGAGACGGGGGTCGCGGAGTGACGTCCGGGCGACGGGGGTCACAGAGTGAGTTTCGGGCAAAAAGGGGTCTCGGAGTGACGTCTGGGCGACGGGGGTTGTGGAGTGACGTTTGGGGGACGAGGGTGTCGCGGTGTGAGTTCCGGGCGACGGGGGTCACGGAGTGAGTTCCGGGCGACGGGGGTCGCATAGTGAGTTCCGGGCGACGGGGGTCGCGGAGTGAGTTCCGGGAGACGGGGGTCGCGGAGTGACGTCCGGGGGATGGGGATCGTGGAGTGAGTTCCAGGCGACGGGGGTCACGGAGTGACGTGTGGGCGACGGGGGTCGCAGAGTGACTTCCGGCCCCTTGAAGAGTAGTGAAGATGCTAAGTATGGAAGCCAAAGGCCAAACCTATGGGGGAAGGCCAAGGCCAACCCCAGAGGAAGGCTGAGGCCGACCCCAAGGGGGAGGCCAAGGCGGACTTCCTTTGGTAGACGCCAAGGTGTGCTGACGGGCGAAGGATGAAGTGTGATGGTCGGAGCATGATGAGCAGTCGCGCAAGGATGAGTTCTTGGTGACGAGGTCCCGTAGAAAGAGTGAGAAGTGCACGTGACTTGAGCGTGCACGTATTGACCGGTTGGAGGCGTTGAATGTTTCATGTTGCTTGTGCAGACGTGTTATGCAAAATGGGACCCTCAGTGGACCTTTGGGTGCGACCAGAATAGGTTAGGAACATGTATGAGTTAAAGAAGTAAAGAAAGGGGAGAAGAAGAATAGACCCACTGCCGTGAGGTAGTGGGTATGGCTGTATGGGGGATCATGCATGAGTTTGTGTTTATGTGTGTGTGTGGGTAAGTGGTTATGGGATATATATGTGTGTATAAGTGGTTTGGGTGAGGGTGTTTGTGTGTTTACCCTGTGCATTGTAGAGAGAGAGGGGCTCAGCTAGTGGGGTGTGTTTATAATTATGGATGAAGAAGAAGATAAGTGGACTTCGCGTCTATGTATGAGGATTAGCGTTAGGCACGTCACATGCATTGAAGAGTGCACAATGATTGTTAATATGTGAAACTTTACAGTATAATAGGTTAGACTATATTATAATTTCTGGCGAAGTTTTATAATTTTCTGAAATCGTATGTATTTTTAATATTTTTGGCACTTTCAAATTTATAAAATTCTTTTAAGCCTTTAGACTCATGAAAATATTTTGGAAACCTTTAAGTAATGTTTTTGTATCACAAAGACAACTCAGTTCAGTTTCGTAAATTTTAGAGCTGATTTGCTATAGTTTCCGTAGCGCATTGGTTTTAGCAAAATGAATAATTTAAAAATAATTTTAATGCCTTTTAATTTTTTATTTGAATTTTAATAATTTTGATACATATTTTGAAGCTGTTACAAAAATTATGGGACTTTATTTTCAGCTATAAGAAATTATGGCTATTTATGGGTTTTTATTGCATTTAAAGAAATTATTTTAATTCAAAAATATTCAAAAATATAGAAAATTCATATTTTGACTTTTATTAATATTTTAAGTTATAAAAGTATTTTATTATAATTTATTATTAATTTTGAGATATCGTTACGCATTAAGTAGCGTACAAGGATTTCGGTTAGGTTCGCTATAAGCGGGACCGCTTTGAGTTGCACAATTTCGGGATTAGAAGTGAGCACGGGAGGGGTAATCAATAGATTGTGTTTTAGCATAGATTGTGTTTATTCAGAAAATATTATAAGCTGGACCGCTTATTGTATTTTAGCATAGATTGTGTTTTAACCAATGAATTGTCAATCTAGGTTTATTCAAAAAATATTGATCGAGGTTGGCAGCATCGCTTAGCTTGGACCGAGGTAAGGAATTCTATCCGAAAACCATTTTGTTATTCTGTTTTCAAATGTTTAAAATAACAGTTTTACAGAATACATTAATTGTTGATTTCCATGATTGTATACAAATATTTTTTTTAAACTGTCCATGAAACCCAAATTTGAGCCATTTAGTGATCGTTTGAAATTATGATTTACACTTATCAATTTATTGACTCAATCACCGTAAAATATTTTCAATTTTATTTATTGCTTCTCAATGTTGACATGAGTTAGTAACCAGAGAGTTACAAGGATGGACTAGTCAGTGCACATATGCATATGTAAATCGTATCGAGCACTGCTGGGGTAGCTTTGTTATATTGTACTGCTTATGTTCAATGTTTCTTGTTTCTCTTTTATTGCAACTGAAGTGCTTTGAAATAATTATTGATTCAAGGGATTGAGGGATTGAGTTGATACTCATCTCTATGTTTATATTGAAATGCTATGGTTTAATCTGAAAACCCTTTTGAAATTATCATATGATTGTATATAGAAAATCATCTGAATCGTTATGTCTCTCCGTTTTAAAAGTTGTCATTGGTTTAACTGTAAATCGCCCGTATCGTTTTCTTATTTTTAAAGCATTGATCGACCATATTGGGCTCTCGAAAATCTCACTCTCCTTTGACTTCCTTTCCGCAGGTGATAACCAGCACGGATTAGGGCCGAGTGAGAGAAATTTAATTAAGTTGAGTTAGTGTTGATTACTAGAATCCCTGCGCGGGTTGACATTATTATTTGAAAATTTTTGAACTCAGTTTTGATGTCCCTTTATGATGGTTTATTAGAACTATGATTCAATTGATGGTTAGTTGCTCTGACAGCTTGTGGCATTATTATCATCGATCGATTGTCTAACATTCCGAAAAATTTTGGGATGTTATAATTTTGTTGCTACGAGTGTCAACTCTTAACATTATTTAACGACTTGGATGTGGATCTTGTTTGTTTTTCATTCATACTAAAGTTTGTTCTTCCCTTCTCAAGTATTGGGCATTGGTAGTGCCCGCTTGTGCCATGGTGACAATAGTGATGGCAGTTGTATTTCACAATGGCCTCAAATTCAAGCCAACCCATCCTCCAACTTTCTTCAACGCAATATCTGGTCATTTCTGGTGAGGGTCGAGCTTTCCCTCCTAGGGAGAACTTATCACATATATATATATATATATATATGTATGTATATATATATATATGTATATGTATATATATATATATATAGCTATATGTATATATATATATATATATATATATATATGTATATATATATATATATATATATATCTCTATGTATATATATATATATCTTTCTCTTCTGGCATTCTTTCAATCCATAAAAAACAAATGGCATCCATCTAAAGTTATAATCCAGCTTTAGAAATTAATTTATATAATGGGAAACTGGAGGTGTGCATATGCGTAGATACAACATTTGTGTAATGGAACAATTTACGATTATGCCTATATTGTAATACCCTAAAAAATGCCTAACATTAATCTAACTGTGAATTAGATAATTGTGGTGGGAGGGGGGTGTGGTTATTTTTATTAGTAGCATTATTTTAGTGATAATTAAGTATTAGTAAGTTAAATGAGGAGTTAGTTTAGCCTTGGGGCCAAAATATAATTTTACTAAAATAGCGGGGTCAAAATGTAATTTTAGAAAGTTGGGGAAAAAATTGCAATTTAAAAAAATTGTAATGAGTGGCATGACAGGTGTCTTGAGGGAGGGAAGATTTAAAGGATGTTGGCCACTTCCTACTTATATATATATATCTATATATATATATATATATATATATATATAACTTAAACTAAAGATGAAAGAAAAGAAAGAAAGAAATAGGAGAGAAGAAAAACATAGCCTCGACAGAACAGGAGCAGAGAAGAGAAAAAAAAGGAGGGAAAGAAGGAAGAAAAAATAGAAAGAGAAGGAAATCAAACTTAAAAAAAAGGAAAAAAAGGGGTAATCTTTTCTTCTTGATGTTCTTGATGGAATTATGAATTTCCTATGATTTATATGTGTATTTAAGGGTGGGGGCTTGCTGTGTGTGTGCGTGAGTGTATGGGGGTGCAGGAGAAAGCGGGAAGCAGCCATGTAGGGTGCTGTGGGTGTTTTGTGTGTGCGTGAAGAGGGGAAGGTGACTAAGCTTTTGTTAAAAAAAAATGCATTTAAGGAGAACTTAAATTAAAGAGGAAAGAAAGAAAAGAAAAGAAAAAGATATAAGAAAAACATAGCCTAAGTAGAATAGAAGCAAAACAGGGGAAGAGAAGAGAAAAAAAAAGGAGGGAAAAAAGGAAGAAAAAACAGAAAGAGAGGGGTAATCTTTTCCTCTTGATGGAAATATGAATTTGGTACGATTTATATGTGTATTTACGGGTGGGGGGCTTGCTATATGCGTGCGTGAGTGTATGGGGGTGCAGGGGGAAGGGGGAAGCAGCCATGTAGGGTGCTGTGGGTGCTTTGTGTGTGCGTGAACTGGGAAGGGGAGAGGGAGAGAGGGAGCAGCAACATGTGTGTAGAGTGCATGAGTGGGGAAAGGGAAGGGGGGAAGCAACAAAGCAGCCGGTGCTGCTGCTGTGTGTGTATGTGTGAAGTTAAATGTGTGCGAGTGATAGGGGAGGGTATAAATTGTGTAAGTGTGTGTGTAGATGAAATTAGGTGGGTTCGGGGGGGTCTGGGGAGGTTGAATTCCATGGCCGTGAGGGGCTTGGCCTGGGGGGTGGGGGGGGGGGAGAAGTGCAGGTTTGTGACAGTGTGAAATAGTGTGTGTTTGATTCAAACATGCATGAACAATGACTGTAATCGTCACTAAAAATGGTTGGATTTAATTCAGTCAATTAATAGAATTTTTAAAAATAGCCCGAGACAGATTTAGTACCTACAAAAAAGCAACTCTAGTTATTTTTATGGGATCTATCACGTGGAAAAGTTTAAGATTTTTTCGAGGTCGGAAAATGAATTAATGGATACGATTATCGTGAAAATTCACGGTGAATTTAAAAATAGCAAACTAGCGCATTTTCATGTGAAAATTTTATGAGGACATTAAAATGCTGAGATGTTCCATTTCCTAAAATTATGTGTCATTTTGAAGTCAATAGCTATTTTTAGCCGAACTAACTCCTAAGCGCTCGGTTCAGACACCAGTTCGAGATTTTCGAGCAAAAAATTTTTAAATACTTTTTAGTTCAAAAATAACTTCAAGAATAGTGTTTCAAAGTGTTTTTGAGATTTTTTTGGTGCCGAAAATGCCCAGGCGATATTTTAATAATTTGTCACCCAGAGGGGGTATTTTGGTAATTTTCTAAGGACTTTTTGGTCTGGGATGGGGTGTAAGACATCTGATAAGTTGTTTTGAAGCGGCTTTGGGGTGTAGTGCCCATCAGGAAGTGTTTTGGTAATTTACCATGTCGACACCGAATTTCGCGGAACACATGCAATTAAGTGATCTGAGTAACAGGAAGTGAGGAATGGAGCTAGTACACCTAAATGAAGGAGTATTAGTACTTAGGCATTATCAAGGTTAAGTTAAAGACCCGGCTATCATGCCGGGGTAACGGGGCATCGTAAGATGTTATAAATAATTGATTGAAAAAGAGTATACTACTTGTGTATTTATGTTTGATTGGCGCATAACGAGCAAGGTCTTATTTGATTAGGTGACTTTGCTCGTTGTAATCTGAGATTGCTTGACTCATTGGCTAAAAGCCAATCAGGTAAGAATAATGTCGTTCCTTGTATGCTATGAATTGCTTTGCTTAGCATACCTGTCATTGATAGCATTGTGGTATTGTGAGTGTTGCATGGTTGATATGAGATGTCGGTGCTTGTGGTGCCGATGTCCCTCTTAGCTTAGAATATTGTTGAGGACTTGTGATTAATTTTCTCTCTGGCCCACTCAGTAGGTGATGTTAGTGTGAGTTCCAGTTGTAGTGTTGAACACCGGTTGGTTTCGTGATTTGGTTTTGTAATAAGAAATTAATGTTTGAGTAATTGATTGACCAAGGACGTAAGGTGAACTCATTTCCCTTAGTCCGTCTAATTGGTGTAACTTGTAGTTTAACGGTAGTGTGGTTGTGGATGAACACTCTTCGCAAGTTCCCTTCTTGTGTTTAGCATCTCTTTTAATTACATGAGACTGAGATGAACATCCCAGAACACGAGAAATTATATGAAAGGAAGGCATGTGAAATATGATCACTGGCAAAAAGAATGTATGGTGCACGAGTTGAGTCTATCTTGTTTGGTCGAGTCCAGTCAGTCATGTCTGAGTCTGCATTGCATTTAATTTTAATTTGATGTTATCGATTTTAATGGCTAGTATTTCAGTGATGTTTAATTTGGCTGTACTGATTTAATGTTCATGTGCATATTCTGTCAATTGATCAGTCCTATTCATAAAAATGTGGAGATAATGTTGTTCTATTGTGCCTTAATGCTGATCAGTCTGGAAAAAAAATGCTACTTGGCCACTAAATTGATGTGGCGTTATCTATTGAACTCTTGTTAATTGATATCGTTGGGTTGATTATTCTTTTCTCCAAGGCCGTTGCATCATTTGTGCACGTTACTCCTCTCGTATCTTTACTGGGTGATTTGTGCTCATTCCTTATATGTATTGTTCTAGGTGGTAAGGTCATACTGGGCGAGACGTCGGGGAAAGGGAAGAAGAGGTTGGCTTGAATTATAACAGGAGACGTAAGACAGTGTCAACCGTATTTTGGGATCGAGATGTTCTATATTAAAACTTCCTGCTGTATTTATGCTGAACGTTATAGAGAAAAATTTTGCAAGGATACCCTTTTTGAAGCTTTATGTATATAAAGTTATGTTTCTAGAGTTGCTCTATAATCCAGCATTTTATGATCGACAACTCAACTCCGGTGACATCACTTGGGCTAAGGGGTATGTCATATATAACTTGTTATTAGCAACCTATCTTAGTCGCACTGATTGACCTCTCATGGGTCACATTTCTTATGACACGTCAACATTTTCAATGGTTAAGTTCAACGCTACAGAGCTGGTGAAACCGAAGTGCACCCTCAAGTAATGTACTTTTCTTCTTCGCTAAAGAACGTACTTATCTTTTCTCATAAGTAAAGTACTTTTCTTCGTCATAGAGTAAAGTAATTTGGCGCAACCTTAGCTGTAACGACCGTCCATGGCCCATCACAGGATAATGCCTCCCTCAAAGGGTAGCCAAGTAGGTATCTATGAGTTCATGAGCAGGGTCTTATAAGGCCAGTCATAGATCATCTCACATTTGATGTGGGATATCACAACTTCCACAGCTTATGCCCTAGCATCCTAACCAGCTCACCCTTTATTGCCCTAACCATCCTCTTGATGTGGGATATACCGGGCTCACCTTTATTTTCCCCAACCATCGACAATCTAATTGGATTGTGCAGCTCGAGCTTTTGAGAGTCAGCTTTGATACCAACTGTAACAACCTGGTCAAGTTGCCCAACCACAGAGCAATACCTTCCTCAAAAGGGCTAGCCAAGTAGGTACTTATGAGTTTATGGGCAGGGTATTATAAGGCCAATCTTAAATCATCCTGCATTCGATGTGGGATATCACATTAGCCTTCCTCTAGGGGTTGGCCTTTTGCACGACATTTACCAGCATGGAACCACAATCTTCATGGAAACGCCGTCTCCACGACATCCCTCGCCCAGTCGAGCACCATCTCCACAACAACTGTCGCCGCCTGTGCGCCATCTCCACATCACGACGCCCGTGTTTGTGACACCCATCGTCGTGTCAGTGCACAATTCCCGTATCACATGCCGTCGACACGAAACCCATCTTTACCACAACCGTTATTGCGCCCGTGCACCATCCCTGCATCACTTGCCCCTAGCACGATGCCCACCTCCGTGACACCTGTCACCCCGCCCAATGCATCTTTGCCGTGTTACGTGCCCGGTGCCACAGTTATCCATAGCGTCCTCGTGTTCTCACCATTGAGCATGCTCCAGACATCGCATGGGCCACGCTGCTTAATACAGTTGCCCTGCCCTCGTGCTCTCACTATTGAGTGTGCTCCGAACATCACACACATCTGCCGCGCTCATGGGCCATGCTGCTTTTACAGTCTTCCCCCTTGTCCTGTCACATTACTCGCCCCCAGCGTGGGTCCATCTATTCACCACACCATGCATGCTCTGCCATGGATGGAACATGCTTCGACCCGTTCTCCAGAGTGCAGCATTCTGACAAGCTCTACTCGTAATGTTCGAGCATGAGGTGTAACATCCCGTACTTTTCAAAGATGTTTGAAATAATTGTCTCTTGGTCGAAAAAATAAAAGGGCGATATTTTTTTATCGAACATCAGAAAATATGTATATTATGAAAGGTTAAAATTCTTTTAGGGCTAAAATGTAATTATGTGAAGTTTTGAGTTTAGTTTGTAATTATGGAAGGTTTTGGGACTATTTTGTAATTATAAAAAAAATAGGTTAGAATAGGGTGTACATTTGTAAGTTTAAGAAAAATTGTCTCAATAGATGGCCGCCTCCTACTTTTTTTTACGGTGACTAACGATAAATAATATAAGATTAATAATTAGGAATTTAAAGAAAGAAAAAGGAAAAGAAAAGAAAGAAAGAAAAAGGAAAAGAAAAAAAAACAGGAAGAAGAACTGTAACAGCTCGAAATCTGGACCTCCATTGCCCCGAACTCCGGGAGCATTAACCTACCACGTCACATCAAATTAAATGAAACCATGTTTACTGACACATACTTCAGAGCATCTAACTATACATCAACTAAAATTCTTCAAAATATAAGATTATAAGAAAAAATGAATAAACTTAAACGATTAAAACTTAGGTTCTTTACAAAATCAAGTTCGAGGCGATGGGGATGCAGATTTCCAAGTTGTTACAGTTGGTATCTGAGCAATTCAGTCTTGTCGTATTAAGAGCTTAGGTATAATATGGTTTTGTAGACATGTAACCGTAGAGAATAGGTAACACGATTCCTTAGAATCGTATTTTGATTAATGAGAGTGGGGTAGAATGATGGTAGAGTTAAGAAGTTTGCCATTAACTTGCAAGTGTACTTCCCTTTAAACAATTGTTAGTATAACTCTGATAATTGTTTTTTTTTGGTATGTAATACCCCGAACTTTGGGAGTGAGTTAAAATGACTATCGGAGACTCAAAAAATAAATGGGCATTAAATTATTTGAGTAATCCTCCAGTATTAGTAGAGTGTTGAAGCTTAAAAGAATTTTGGGGCAAAAATATAATTTTTAAAATTTTTGGGGCATTTTTGTAATTTTGAATAACTTTGGGGGCATTTGTGTAATTTTATAAAAATAATTTAGAAACCTTGTTAATTTAGAATTTTGACCCCTCCTCCTTGGTTAATGACTAAGCTAAACAATTGTTTAAATATTGGATGGAATAATGATCTTGGGTGGAAGATAATGAAGAAAAAGAAGAAAAAAAAAGAGAGAACCAGACAAAAGAAATAAGTGAAGGAAAAAAAGAAAGGAGAGACTTTCCATTTTGGGAAAGAAAGAAGAATAAAATAGAGAACAGAGAGAGAGAGAGCAGAGCTCGAGGAAGAAAGCAAGGGGGAAGGAAAAAATTAAAAAGGAAGAAGAAAGGAAAGGGAGAGTTTAGAAGAATTTGGTTCAAGGTGATCTTCCTTCTTAATTTCAGTGTGAAATTTCAATGTGTTGCGTGAAGAGTGCGTGACTGTGAGACTGTGTGTGTATTGTGTGTGTTGGTGACGTGTAGCCGTGGCTGCCGTAGATATAATTGAGAGTATGTGTAATTGGTTGTGTAAAGGGTGGCTATGTGGATTTGGTAGTCGTGAGTGGAGGTGTGTGGGTTGTGAAGTTGGTGAGTATGCTAGTGTGTATCGTGTACGTTACTCTGTGTGTGTATTCAATTGGTATTTATGTGTGTGTAATTGTGTATATGAAATGTGTAATGTGTATGTTTTTGATGGAAATAAGAGTTATGTAAAGGTTGGATGTTACGTAGCAGTGTGGGTGCAAGGGGTGAGTGCTCTATGAGGTTTGGCAGTGGCAAGGACGAAGATGGCAGTGTGTGTCAAAAAGGTGAAATGGGAGGTGTGTTGATTTGAATAGTAATCGTAATTGTCGCTAAAAGTGAAAATTTATTTAGACACTATTTCACAAAAAAATTTTAAATAGTTTGGGTCAAAATTAGATAAAGTGCAAAACTGTAACCCTTGATATTTTTACGCGACCTATGCTTTAAAAGTTTACGGAAATTTTTGGTATCCGTAAAGGGCACTAAACTGGGGTACAGATTAAAGAGATTTATCAAATTATTTATCATAGCAAACCAAGCTATTTTAATCTAAAATTTTTAGAAAAATCTTAGTTTACTGATAGGTTTCATATTTCATATTCTAAAATTTTGTGCCATTTTGAGGTCGATAGGTATTTTTTCGCAAAATCGGCTTTTAAGCATTCGGTCCAGACATCTGTCCGAAATTTTTGAGAGAAATTTTTCTAAAAAAATTTTTAACCCAAAAATGACTTGAGGATGCTAAAAGTAGTTTAAAGATGTTTTTCAGATTTTTTCGGAGCCAGGAACCCTAGGGGTATTTTGGTAATTTGCCACCCCAGAGCGGTATTTTTATAATTTTACCTATGAAAATTATTTTGAGATAAATTCATATATAGTAAGGATGTTTCAGTGATTTTACTTACAGAAAGGCTATTTTAGCGATTTAAGTTCGAGATGGGCATTTTGGTAATTTTACGACCCGGTAAAGGAGGTTTATTTTGGGAGTATTTGTGAGTCTATATTATGTTATAATATTTGTACTATAGGCTATGTTCTAATGATTCGATTATTCTATTTAGGGTAAAGCTAAAGACTTTTCGGTTAGGATAAGCTAGCTGTGGATCCAGGTAAGGGATTCTATCTGAACTCTGGGTAAGGACTTTCATCCGAATCCTTATTTTGATAACTCGTACTCGTAAGTACTCATTTGATCTATTTATGGCTAATATCGAACCCTGAATTGTGCACTTATATTAACATGTTATTCTCAGAAAAACCCAATGTTGAACCTGAATCGATTATTTGAAAATCTTGTGATGCACTCCTGTATTGCATGCTGAGCAAATTTGATAATTATGTTTATCCATTCCTTCGAACTGTTGTGCCTAAATCCGATAACTATTCGAAATCATTTTGCTATTTATTTGTGATTTTCTTTTGGAATTTTGAATGATGAGTTATTTCGGTATGATATGGTTATTGAAATCCGATCTGATTTTGGTGAATTAAGCTTATATTAATGCTCATTTGATATAGTTGATTTCTCTGTTTTGACCTGGGTATCCGTTCTGTGGGGAGGCGGTATAAGGCTGGTTTGAATCTTGCATGAAACGCAGGCTAGTATCCAATAAGACTAGTAATTACTTTGGTACATCATGCATGTGTACATTTGTGCTTTGCCAAAATGACTGGAAAGTATTATCTAAAATAATTTGTGCCCGTGTTAAAATCCTTTAAGAAATCTTCATTGTATTTTGGAAGGGACTGTCTCAGATGATCTGTGTGCGTTTTGAGATCCTTTGGAAAACCATCATCGTATTTTGAAATGATGGATTTGAAGATGATCTTTTATTAATCGTTCTGGAACCCATCATGATTATTATTATTTATTTTCGTATCCATTTTTGACGAATTTAGATCCTTTTGGAAATAATTGAGTTTTTGACCGTTTGAAGTATTCTAGAAATTTTTGTCAATTTGATTCTTTTGAATCATTTTGTTAGTCTTTGTACGACCTTACTGAGCTCTCAAAAGCTCACCCTTCGTTTGATTCCTTTTTGTAGGTTTTGATCAACAGTAGATTGCTCGCGAATAGGGTTTAGAGTCAGTGTGAGATTCTGGTGAGCGCACCACTACCATATAGTAAGACCCCTATGCAGGTCGGTACTGTTAATTTGTTCTTAGGAATTTGATTTACGAAAGACCAAAGCTATAATAGTTAAGCTAAGCAATTGTAATCTAATATTTTGATAAATCTGACTTGATGTTGAATTAGATGATTTAGAATATGTGTTAGTGAACAGATTTGACAGGTTTGATGTGATCCGGTAGGTTAACGTTCTAGGAGTTTGGGGTGGCAGATCTTTGGACTTTTAGGGATGTTACAGTTGATATCAGAGTAGTTCGGTCTGGTGGAATTACGAGTATCAGTATATGATTCAGTAGGCATGGAACCACAGAGTATAGGTAATAAAATATGTAGAATCGTATTTCGGTTATAAGAGTGGGGTAGGATGATAGTAGAGTTAAGAAGTGTGTCTTGATTTCTAATTGTGTTATTCTTTAGACACGTGTAATGTGGTGATGACTGTTAATTGTGTCAGTATGGTCCCTACTCGAAGCACGGGCAGTGAAGATGGTACAGAGAGCCTAGAGGTCCCCGATAGATGAGATTCCAACGGACTGTATAGAATGAGTAGGGATTTTTCCCAGTATTGAAAAGACCTGACCAAATAATCCCTAGATTTGGTATTGTACTCTATTGAGGTTTTATGATTGTAGAGGGGCATCTCTACCTAATACGGGAAATAGCAGAACCCGAACTCATGGTTACGATTCTGACCACTAAGAACCCGATTCTGATCTGATGGCACGCAGAATCTAGCTAACTGTAGCCAGGAGTACCAAATTTGGTTCAATCGTAACCATAACCTCGAGATGAGAGTATCTTCGGTGAATTTAACAAATGAGATGAAATTAGTTATAGGGGTTATTAGACCCTATAGAGGCAGTAAACTAGATTAGCAAAATTGAGAAAGTATTAAGCAACTGATTGTATAAATTTTCAGCAAGTGTCAGTGAAGCAAAGAAATATTGAATTTACTGGATACAAACTGAGGGATGAGGCCGATCAGGGGTAGGAAATGATAGTGAGGAGTCCGATACATGAGCAATTGATTGATGTCACTCAGGAAAAGTTTAAGGAATTATTTTTTGACCGGTATTTTTGCGAGATTTTATGAACAAATGTTAAGGAGTTTGTAGATTAAGAGTCGATAAACAAGGTTGAGATAAGATTTCTTCTTTCGCTAGATTTGCAGTAAGGATTTTATTGATGGAGGCAGATAGATGCCAGAAGTCTGAGTGGGGGCTTCAGCCTAAATTGAGAGATAGAGTGATTCCAGCTCGATTAACGAGCAGTATGGAATGTCTTTACTTGGTATGTGCTTTAGAATAGTCTAAGTCTGACAATGGAGGAAAGCATGAGTAAACACAGGCAAGATATAAGAGAGATAAGTAAGAATCTTTCCCGAACGGATTTGTAAGAGCTGACAGTTGTCAGCAACAAGTTTTTATAGTAGACACAGTACGGGGCCCAAGGTTAAATGTTAGGGCAGAATTAGGGATTGAAGCCCACGTCGGTTCGGTGGAATTGAGATCAGGATAGAGTTCTAAAATATGATCTAGGCATGATATGGGATTTAAGGGAGCGCAGGGTGAAGGCACTCGACCAGCTCAGAGTACTAGAGTTGAACCATCCCTGAGTTCTGAAGTTTGACCTACCTATAGTACTGGTCAGGGTGGCAGGTAAGTTTTTTGGCCACCCCATGTGGTAACTGCGATAGAAATCAGAGTGGTTAGTTATGCAATAATGCGACCAGATATGTATTAGGCATGGCAGTGTGGAGCATTAAGTTTAAAATTGTTTGTTTGTGAGAAATAATCAGTCGTGTACCTATTGTTAATGTAACAGTAAGCAGTGTTTCTTGGAAGGAAACTAGGACACGGTCAGTAGCAGTAGAGGCCCAGAACATCAACTAAATCTTTACTCAATGTCCGCTTAGGATGTTGTCACACCCGTTGACATACTATCAAGTAACCTACAGGCTAACGCATTAGATGTTCGTATATTGCTTAATTCTGGAGCGTCATACTTTTCGCATCTGTTACTTTGGCACATTGATTGAGGGTGGAGGATTGTCCTTTAGGAACTGATCTTGGGATAAGCCTCCCATCGGGATAATTTTTCACTATTTCTATGGTTTTCGGTGGTTATACTATCTATGTTACGGCTAGAGATCTTCCTATGGATCTCATCTTGTTTGTTGTTTGAGGTTTGATATCATTCGAGGCATGAAATGATTACACTCTAATCACGTATCCGTAAGTTGTTAGGGGAAATTTTAGTAGTGTTTGGAAGTTCATAAGGTATGAATAATGGTTAAGTTAGTGATTCGGATGATGTGTGAGAAAGAAGTTCTCGGGAAGTGATTGTTGTTAAGATTGAGAATTTGGTTTGGGAATACGATAGAAAATTTTGAATTCCATCTTGTCAGCTGTTCGTTTTTTTGTTTGTTGAATTCAAAGACGACTTAATTGAATGTTAGCTTATGCTGAGACGTCAGGGAAGATGTCATTCATGCCAAGTAGTCTTATTCCTTTTTGGGATATTTATATGTCATTTCAAATCTATTTGGACTTAATGGGGTAGTATCTGACCCACTGGCCATGGGAAAGCTACGAATCTTATTAAGGGCCAGTAACTCCTTCTGATTTTGATTGTTCTGGGTCATTGGGTTGACTTTGCTCTGCTAGACCCATATCATCATTTCTTTGTCCATTGTTTCTTCTGAAATGTCATAGAATTTTGTGTGAACCCCGAGAGCCGATATGCATGATTTTTGTTACAGATTTTTGTGTGTTAATTGCCTGATTGCAATTATTATTATCATTATTTGTATAGTTTCACTTACCTGGATATGTGGTTAGGTGGATTCCTAAGCCTCAGATAATCTGTGAGTGATAGTAGATTCTGAGAACGTGGATTAAGTTTGGATAAGCTATTCGATGATTCGGTATAAGATTGAGATCTGGGCTGAATAAATGATGATGGCTCATATGTTACTTGCTTTTGGAAACTGAAAGGTTTTAAACATTTAACTGAAACATATAATTGAAGGATAAGACTATAGATTTTTGGTAAATAATGTGATGGTCAAAAGGAAATGCTATGATGACTTAGAGCCTTGCAATCTAGTGAAGTTCAATATATAGGTATGTGGAATCATATTTTCATATTTTGCAGTATGTTAAGATGTCACATCCCTCTATAATGAATTCGAACACAGTGTGGAGTCGTTTAACTTAAAAGGATAACATATATCTCTGTAATGACCTTGGTTGGCGTTGTAGATTGGTAATGAGATGGATCTAGCCGTCCTCGGTTGAGAGAGGCATTAGATCTCCAAGGACGCTACTTTTCTCCCTCCTTCTCATCCTTTCCATGATTAGCAGTATTAGAAAACCCTTTTTCAGGAGGTATGTCAGCATCTTTGCCCGAATCCGTCCACTTCTCACGCAGAATATATGTCTCCTTACTGTCAGAGCCCCACCGTGTGTTCCACTTGCTCTCACGACGTTGATCAAGATTGCTTTCCCTATTACCCGGATCAGCCAACAGGTCCGATGGGCCACGCCGTGTTTCTCCAAAGTGTTTTGCTTGTGTGTTGTCTGCCTATTGATCCACCTTATGGCCATCCCCAAGCTCTTTATCCCCTCCCTCCAACGATCCTTAAGGGCAGAAGAATTAGTCTCTCTTTCCTCATCACGCCAACGTTCACGGCGACCAGACTCTGTTTCAAGCACAGATGGTCGGAAAACATCTTTCTTCTTCTGATTATCTTGCATCTCCCCACCATTTCCTGGTGATTTCATGGAATCCCCTGAATATGCACCTGAATGGTTCTCCTGTACCCAAAACATACGAAAATGAGAAGCACCACAGTTTGGACTCGTTGAGATAAGACACTAGTGTGTGCAGTGAAACTGTAGTGCACCCTATTGTTCTGTGAAGTGTATGCAACATCATAGATATGCAATACATAACTATGTTAAGATAACACATCTCTCAGTGACAAATTAGGCAACAATTTGGACTCGTTGTTTTGAGGTATTGGAGTGTGCAGTGCAAGTCGGGTGGTTACATCTTCTGTCCTTGGTTGGTTATCTCTGTTAGTAATAGCGAGGTGCAAATGCTTATAGGAATTGATTATCCTATCCACGTTGGCTTCAGTAGCGTGTAAGTTATGTATGATCACTATTTGGTGTATAGTAAACCTTAAGCTCGAAGTTAAACTTTTCATCGTGGAATAAGTTATGCAACTGATAGAGTTTCGGCTATAGGATCAGTATAATGCAGTGGGAGCCTGTTGTAATAGAGTTTGGTTTAATTTGTTGGACATGCGTTGAATTCGGAGTGGTATAGGTTCTGCTCAGTGAATTTTATACTCGTTAAGTCATCGTTCGTGAAGTTTTAAAATAGTTAGAGTAAAGTGATTACCCGACAGGGTTTCAGTTTAGTGTTATGATTTAGATTTAAACAGTTACGTCTGGGTATTCGTGGGACATGAATCTGGGTACGGAAGTCAGAGGTAGCTTAGCTACTATAAGATAGTTATCAGAAATCTGCACCAAAAAAGTGATACGTAGATGTGATAAGTGATAGGATATTCGAGAGCAAATTTCGAGGACGAAATTTTATAAGGTGAGGAGAATGTAATACTCCGAACTTTGAGAGTGGATTAAAATGATTATCGAAGACCCAAAAAATAAACAGGCGTTAAATTTGAGTAGTTCTTGGGTATTAATAGAGTGTTGTAGCTTAAAAGAATTTTGGGGTAAAAATATAATTTTTAAAATTTTTAGGGGCATTTTTATAATTTTGCAAAACTTTGGGGGTGTTTGTGTAATTTTATAAAAATAATTTAGTAACCATATATTTTTTTTAAATTTTGACACCTCTTCCTTGGTTAATGACTAAGCTAAACAGTTGTTTAAATATTGGGTGGGATAATGATCTCGAGTGAAAGATAATGAAGAAAGAAACAAAGGAAAAAAAAGAAGCAAACCAAAGAAAAAAGTGAAGAAAAAAAAGAAATGAAGGACTTTCCATTTTGGGAAAGAAAGAAGCACAAAACAGAGAACAGAGAGAGAGCAGAGCTCGGGGAAGAAAGTAGGGGGAAGGAGGAAAGGGGAAAAAAGGAAGAAGAAAGGAAATGGAGAGTTTAGAAGAATTCAGTTCATGGTGATCTTCCTTCTTAATTTCAGTGTGAAATTTCAATGTGCTGGGTGAAGAGTGCGTGACTATGTGACTGTGTGTTTGTGTGTATACTATGTGTGTTGGTGAGGTGTAGCCATGGCTGCCGTGGATATAATTGAGGGTATGTGTAATTGGTTGTGTAAAGGGTGGCTATGTGGATGTTAGAAGGTCTTGGGTGTGGTAGCCGTGAGTGGAGGTGTGTGGGTTGTGAAGTTGGTGTGTATGCTAGTGTGTATCGTGTATGTTGCTGTTTGTGTGTATCTGTGTATATAATTGTGTGTATATGAAATGTGTAATGTGTATGTTTTCGGTGGAAAAAAGAGTTATGTAAAGTTTAGAGGGTGGTTAGATGTTACGTAGTAGTGTGGTGCAAAGGGTGAGTGCTCTGTGAGCTTCTGCAGTGGCAAGGAGGAAGATGGCACTATGTGTGAAAAAGGCGAAATGAGAGTTGTGTTGATTTGAATAGTAATCGTAATTGTCGCTAAAAATAAAAATTTATTAAGGTAGTTTTTTGCAAATTTTTATAAATAATTAGGATCAAAATTAGACAAAGTGTAAAACTGTAACCCCCGACATTTTTCCGAGACCTACGCTTTGAAATTTGCTAGAATTTTTGGTATCCACGAAGGGCGCCAAACTGGGGTACCGATTGAAGATTTGTCGAATTATTTAGCATAGCAAACCAAGTCATTTTGATCTAAAAATTTTAGGCATATCTTAGTTTACTGATATATTTCATATTCTAAAATTTCGTGCCATTCCGAGGCTGATAGATATTTTTTCTGTTAAACTAATTTTTAAGAGCTTAATCCGAACATCACTCCAGAATTTTTGGGTGAAACTTTTTAAAAACTTTTTAACCCAAAAATGACTTTAGGATACTAAAAATAGTGGTTTAAGATGTTTTTGAGATTTTTTTTTAGAGCCGAGAATTCGGGGGGTATTTTGAAAATTTTACCTATGAAAAGTATTTTTGAGGTAAATTAATATACAGTAAGATTGTTTGAGTGATTTTACTTACAGAGAGGCTATTTTGGCAATTTAAGTCCGAGAGGGGCATTTTGGTAATTTTACACCTAAGGGTATTTTGGTAATTTCACGTACCTGGTGAGGGAGGTTCATTTTGGGAGTCCGTGTGAGTCCGTATTAAGTTATAATATTATACTGTAGGCTATGTTCTAATAATTCGATTATTCCGTTTAGGGTAAAGCTAAAGACTTTCCGTTAGGATAAGCTAGCTGTGGATTCAGGTAAGGATTTCTATCTGAACCCTGGGTAAGGACTTTCGTCCAAACCCTTATTTTGATAACTTGTATTCATAAGTACTCATTTGATCTATTTATGACTAATGCCAAACTCTAAATTGTGTACTGACATTAACATGTTATTGCTTAGAAAATCCCAATGTTGAACCTGAATCGATTATTTGAAAATCTTGTGATGCTCATTTGTACTGCATGTTGAGCAAATTTGATAATTATTTGTATCCGTTCTTCCAAATTGTTGTGCCTAAATCCGATAACTATTTGAAATCATTTTTTGCTGTTTATTTTTTATTTTCGTCTGAAATTCCGAATGATGACTTATTTTGGTATGATATGATTACTAAAATCTGATCTGATTTTGGTGAATTGAGCTTATGTTAATTCTAGTTGATATTGTTAATTTTTCTTTTTTTGACCTAGGTATCCGTTCTGTAGGGAGGTGGTTTAAGACTGGTCTGAATCCTGCATGAAACGTAGGTAAGTACCCAATGGGACTAGTAATTACTTTGGTACATTATGCATGTGTACATCTGTGCTTTGCCAAAATGGTATCGCAATCGCCCAGGATCATTGTTGATTTTTGATTTTATCTGCTTTGTATATTGCTGTGTCTATTACAGAAATGACAGGAAAGTATTATCTGAAATAATTTGTGATCGTGTTGAAATCCCTTGAGAAATCTTTATTGTATTTTGGAAAGGACTGTCTCAGATGATTAGTGTGCGCTCTGAAATCCTTTGAAAACCCATCATCGTATTTTGGAATGATGGCTTTGAAGATGATCATTCTGGAGCCCATCATGATTATTATTGTTTATTTTGGTATCTATTTCTGATGAATTTTGAGCTTTTTAAAAATCATTGAGTTTTTGACATTTTGAAGTATTCTAAAAATTTTCGTCAGTTAGATTCTTTGGAATCATTTTGTAATTCTTTTGTTAGTCTATGTACGACCTTACTGAGCTCTCAAAAGCTAACCCTTTGTTTAATTCCTTTATGCAGATTTTGATCAATAGTAGATAGCTCGAGAATGGGGTTTAGAGTCTGTGTGAGATTCCGGTGAGCCCACCACTGCTGTATAATAAGACCCCTACGCGGGTCGGTACTGTTAATTTGTTCTTAGAAATTTGAATTGCAAAGGACCTAAGCTGTAATAGTTAAGCTAAGCGATTGTAATCTAATCTTTTGAGAAATCTGACTTGATGTTGAATCAGATGATTGAGAATATGTGTTAGTGAACAGATTTATAGGTTTGATGTGATCCAGTAGATTAATGTTCTAGGAGTTCGGGCGACGGAGCTCTGAATTCTTTGGGGATGTTACATTGTACCAGTATGGTTCGTACTAGTATCACTGGCAGTGAAGATAGTATGGAGGGCCAGGGGGTCCCTGATAGAGAGGTACCTCTACCTCATGTGGAGGAATAACAACAAAACCCAAAGCCTATGGCTACATTGTAGAACACTATGAATTAGATTATGACCTTGACGACATAGAGTATGGCTAACCAGTAGTAAGAAATACCAAATCCGGTCCAACCATAGCCACAGCCTCAAAAAGAGAGTACCCTATGTGAGTTTAGTAAACAAAATGCTACTAACTATAGATTGGATCCTATGGAACTAGAAAGCTAGATTAATGAAATGGTATGAGCAAACACTGGAGCAGAAAAAGTCTGACATCGAGTATGAGCAAACACTGGAGCAGAAAAAGTCTGACATCGGGTATGAGCAAACACAGGGTGGACTGAAGAGAGATAAGTAGGAGTTTGCCCACGATAGATTTATAGAGGCATAGTCAGCACAACAAGGTACCCAAGGCTAGAAGATGGGGTAGAATCAGAGATTCAAGCCCACATAGGCTCAAGGATTTAGTCTTGGACCAGGGCAGAGTATGGGATTTGGAGGAGTGTAGGGTGTAGGTGCTCGACCAGCTCAGAGTATTAGATTTGGACCATCGTAGGGTTCTAGAGTTTGACCTATACAGAACCCTGGTCATGGTGGCAAGTCAGCTTTTCTGGCCATCCCATGTGTCATGTGTGGGATAATTCATGGTGGTAAGTCATGCTATAGATTTACCGAATAATGTTTTAGGTGTGATATTATGGAGCATCAGGTTCGAGACTATCCATTTATTAGAGATCAGTCAATTTTCTGCCTCGCATCTACAGCTAATACATCAACAAGCAGTGTTCCTCACCACAAGGAGGATAGAATTAGTAATGCCAGACTCAACAATCTCAGTCTTAAAAGGGACAGAGGCCCAGAAAATTAGCTAGATTGTATTCTATGTCTGCTCAGGATCGTGCTATATTCGATGACATGGTGTCAGGTACACTACAATTTAATTTATTAGATGTCATGTATTTTTTTGATTTTGAAATGTCATATACCTTTATATCCTTGACGTTTGCACAACAATTAAGGGTGAAAACCTATCTCTTAGAGGCTGACCTTATGATAAGCACTCCGTCGGGAGAGTCTTTGACTGTTTTACGGTTCTTTGTGACTGTACTGTCCATAATAGCGATAGAGATCTTCCTGTGGTTCTCATCCCATTTGCTACTCAGATCTTTGATATCATACTAGGTATGGGTTGGTTGCCCTTTAATTATGCATCCATGGATTGTCATGGAAAACCTTAGTTGTGCTTCGAAGTTCATAGGTATGAATAGTAGTTTAAGTTAATGATTCGATTTAGGAGTGAGAATGGTATTTTTGGGAAGTGATTGGTATTCAGTCTGAGAGTTTGGTTTAAAGTACAATAAGAAATGTGGAATCTTACCTTGTCATCTCATTCATTCCTTTGTATATTGAATTCAATTGTGACTTAATGGTATGCCAACTTGCTATGAGATGTCAGAGAAGACGTCATTCTTATTGAGTCGTTTATCCCTTTTCTAAGATATTTATCTGCTTCTTTCAAATCTATTTGAACTTGGTGGGATAGTATCTGACCCACTGGCAATGGGAAAGCAATGAATCCTATTAAGGATCAATAATCTCTACTAATCATGATTACTTTGAATCATTGGGTTGCCATGTTTCGTCATACCTATGTCATTCTTTACTCGTTGCTTTTCTTTGGAATATCGTATAGTTGCATTGTAAATCTCGAGAGCCAATAGGTATGATTTCTTTAGAAAATTTTCCATTTTTTATTTCAATTGCGATTGTTATTGATTGTTCCCTAAATGCCTAATTTGAAATTGTTGTTTGTTATGATTAACATTAGATGTTTTATTGTATAATCGTCACTGTTTCTTTCTGATTGGTGCTTGTTCAATATTTTTCAAAGAGGTAACATGTTATAATTTCTATTCATACCTAATCAGATTATCAATTTTACTAGTTATATTCTTAAATGATCTTGGAATTGACAATATGTTGTGTACATGTATTTTTACCTAATATAGAATTTGCATAGTTTCACTTGCCCTAGTATGAGATTCTGTAGACTCCTAACTTTTAGATAATCTGTGATTTAGAGTATACTTTCAGAACACATATTAGATTTTGACAATTAATTTGATGTCTTAGTATAAGATTGATATTTGACTGAGCACGCAATAATAGACCCCCATGTTACTTGCCTTTAGAACTAAAAGATTTTAAACATTTTATCGAAGCAGAAAATCAAAGGATAAGACTAAAGTTTTTTGATAAATAATGTGATTGTGAATCATAAGTGATGTGATAACTTTAAGCCTTAAAGTTTAGGGAGGTGCGAATTGGGTAACAGTTTGGACTCGTTGGTTTGAGACATCAGAGTGCACAGCGAAAGCCTAGCGGTTACAATTTTTCTATGTTTCGCAATCTGTAAATGATGATAGTAATGGGTCATCCATATTAGTGTTTATAGAGCGCAAGTGATAATCTCATAGGTTTGATCTTAGCATTACGATTTAAAATTTAATTGTTGCATTAGGGTATTTGCCGGATATGAATTTGGGTGCGAAGGTTAGATGTAGCTCAACTACTATGCGATAGTTATAGAAGTTACACTGCAAAAGTATAATGCCTATACGTTTAAGTAATAAGATATCCAAAATCAAATTTCGAGGACGAAACATTTATAAGGTGGGGAGAATGTAATATCCGGTACTTTTTGAGCTATTTAAAATAACCATATGTGCTCCAAAAAAATAAATGGACGATAATTTTGAGTAGTACTCGGGTATTAGTAGATTATGGAAGCTTAAAATAATTTTTGGATCAAAATGTAATTTTGAAAACTTTTGGGGTCATTTTTTAAATACGGAAAACTTTAGGGGCTATTTTGCAAATCATGAAAAAATGGCATGTTTGTGTGAAATTTTGGAAAAGTTGGTCTGAATGTGATGCCACCTCCGACTTTTAAAAAGGGTGACTAATGGAATTTAGTTATAAATTAATGGTTATTTAATCTTTAGGAAATTAAACAAAAGAAGAAAAAGAGAGAAATCTGGAAAGAAAGAAGAAACAAAAAACAAAAGAGAAACATAGCAGAAGAGAGAAACATAAGGAAGTTCAGAAAGAAGAAATGTGAGAGAAAAAGAGAACGATTGAAAAGGTTCTTCAATGGTAATTTCTCTACACTTTTACTGTGTGTGAAATAGTGTGCATTGTGCATATATAGTTATGTTTCAGCCACGATGTGGCTGTGTGTGTTTGCTCACGGTGTGCAGCTTGTGTGTTTAAGTGTGGGTGCTTCAGGTATGGGGTTAAAGGGGGTGTGATTGTGTGTGTAAGTCTGTGCAGGGGCAGGGGAGAGTGACCATGGGTGTGTTTAGTGTGTGTTTGCTATGAGTTTGTGTTTTGGGTGTGTGTGTGTGTGTGTGTTTTATGTGTAATTGTGTGCGTATGTTGCGTTAGTGTGTGTTTAAGAGGGAATAGGGGTTGGTAGTAGTGTTTGTGTGCGTTGTCGAGGCTATGTGTGTGTTTTTGGTGTGATAATGTGTGTGTGTGTTGTGCACGCGCGTGTGAGTATATGTGTAATTGTGTGTATATAAAGTGTGTTAATGTGTGGGTTGTAAATGTAGTAGTGTGTTTTAAGTGTTACATTGAGTGCTTTGGTGCTGAATCAGTGTGTGAGCAGCGATAAATATGGGTGTATCTCAGCATGAAGAGGTAGAAGATGGTCTGGTGTGATTTAGGTGAAATAGTGTGGGTTTTGATTTGAACAATGAGTGTAAGTGTCACTAAAAGGGGGGCTAAGGTTAGTAGTTTTATGGGAATATTTATAAATGATTCGAATCAGAATATGACAATCTACAAAAAAGAGATTTATATTATTTTTACGAGACATACACTGTGGAATATTTTGAGAATTTTCTTTGCCCGCAAAGAATGCTAATTGAGGTATTGACTAAAAAAAATTCTCGAATTATTTAATATAGAAAATTAAGTTATTTTAATCTATAAATTTTATAAAAACCTTATATTACTGAGATGTTAAAGTTTTGTGCCATTTCAATGTTGATAGCTATTTTTAACGGAATCGCCTTCTGAGAGCTTGATCTGGACACCTATTTGGGATTTTCGAGCGAAATTTTTTTAAAATACTTTTAAGACCAAAATTCAATTTAAGGACTTAGAATAGTATTTTAATTTTTTAAGATTTTTTCAGTGCGGGAGTTACCGGAGGGTGTTTTGGTAATTTGTCACCAAGATGAGGTATTTTGGTAATTTTATCTATAAATGGTACTTTAGAGTAAATTCGCATATGATAGGAATTTTAGTGATTTTACTTACAGGAAGGACATTTTGTTTATTTATATATGAGAGGGGTGTATTCGGTAATTTTACACCGAGGGACATTTTGATAATTTTACATATCGGTGAGGGGGTCATTCTGGGAGTATGCATGAGCCAGTGTTGAGTTTATAATATCGTA
The DNA here is from genome assembly GCA_033070095.1 of Escallonia herrerae. NCBI lineage: Eukaryota > Viridiplantae > Streptophyta > Magnoliopsida > Escalloniales > Escalloniaceae > Escallonia > Escallonia herrerae. Next base: position 34,540 of record JAVXUP010003119.1, on the reverse strand, counting down.
ATCTAGACTGTATTCTGACCACTTGATTGTTCCGTTTAGGTTAAAACAAAAGACTTTCTAGTTAGATTAGCTTAGCTTCAGATCCAGGTAAGGGTTTCTATCTGAACCTTGGGTAAGAAGTTTTGTCTGAACCCCAATTTTGATAACTTGTGTTCATAAGTATTCTTTCGATTTACTTATGGCTATTGTCGATTTACTTATGACTATTGTCAAATACTGAGACATGCATTGATATCAACATGTTATTGCCAAACAAACCCTAATATTAGATCTAAATCGATTATTTAGAATTATTATCGATGCTCGCCTTTATTGCATGCTTAGCAAATTCTATAACTGTTCGTATTCTTTCTTCTGAATTTTTGTGCCTAAATTCAATAACTATTCATATTTGTTCTTTCTATTGGTTTATGTATATTCTTGAACTTTGAGTGATGAATTGATATCAACATGTTTAATGAGTTGATCGAGAACCACAATGAGAGAATAAACCTACAAAACAGAACACGGAGTGACCATGGGTGGGATTCCGGTAGAGGAACTCCACGATGCTTAAGTCAGAGCACAGCTAATAGGGTAGAACTCTAGGAAAACAATACAACATAGTGTATGTGTGTGAAGATCTCCGCACATTTGGGGTTAGTCCCATTTATATAGCTATAGGTAGAAGACTCCTAATAAGTATGTGAGTCATGATGGCTAGGCCTTGGGCCAGATCAATTAGGATCACATTAAGATCATTGGGGATCATGTCAAAATCCTGTGCTAATTATATTAGGATCCCTTTAGGATCCTAAGTCTAACAATATGGTAACCCCTAAATCTAGGGTTAATCAGGCTGACCGTAAGTCAGCCACGCCACGTGTTACCCTCTAATTGGGTGAGTATTTTTAGCTATATCATAACACCCCCTGCTTTCGTCAACGATCACGAAGCAGGTGAAAGCATAATCATCCGTAGGAATAGCTGAATGATGAACGTGAATAGGCCAAAAATTCCTCGGAGCACAACAGGAATAGAGTTGGGCACTTTGTTCATGCAGAGTGCTCAGCCAAGGTTCTGCTCAGGCAGACACCTTGGCTCCCTTTTGCTCTACCTGAGCACAAAGGAGACGAAGTTGGGCACTCTCCTCGGGCAGAGTGCTCGGCCAAGGTTCTGCACTGGTAGACACATTAGTTCTCTTGTGCTCTGTCTGGACACAATGGAACGAAGTTGAGCACTCTACTCGGGCAGAGTGCTTGGCCAAGGTTCTGCTTGGGCAGACACCTTGGTTCTTTTATGCTCTGTCTGAGCACACTGGGGACAATTCTGAGCTCTCTGCTTTCACAGAGTGCTCGGCCAAGGTTTTGCTAGGAGAGACATCTTGGTTTCCTTGTGCTCTGTATGAACACAATGGAGATGAAGTTGGGCACCCTGCTTGGACAGAGTGCTTAGCCAATGTTCTGCTCGAGCAGACACCTTGGTTCCATTGTCCGCTGTCTGAGTACAATAGGAATAAAGTTGAGCACCTGCTCGAGTAGAGTGCTTACCCAAGGTTGTGCTCGGCCAGACACATTCGTTCCCTTACCCTGCTCAGAGAAAGTGCTCTACTAAGGTTCTGCTTAGGCAGACACCTTGGTTCTCTTGTGCTCTGTTCAAGCACAGTCGAGATGAAGTTAGGCACTCTACTCTGTCAAAGTGCTCGGCTAAGGTTCTGCCCCTTGGTTCCTTTATGCTCTATTCCAGCATAAGGTTCTGCTCGGGCAGACCCCTTGGTTCCCTTATGCTCTGTCCGAGCACAGTGGGGACCAAGTTAATTGGGCACTCTGCTCGGGCAAAGTGCTCGGCCAGACATGTTGGTTTCCTCATGCTCTATCTGAGCACAAGGGGGACGAAGTTGGGGTAAGGTTCTGCTCCAGTAGACACCTTGGTTCCCTTATGCTCGGTTTGAGCAAAATGTAAAAGAAGTTTGGCACACTGCTCGGGCAGAGTACTCGGTGGAGGTTTCACTAGAGCAGACACCTTGGTTCCATTGGGCTTATTTCGAGCACAATAGAGACAAAGTTGGGCACCCTGCTCGGGCGGAGTGCTTGGCTAAGGTTCTGCTCGGGCAGACACCTTGGTTCCTTGTGCTCTGTTCGAGCACAATGGGGACTAAGTTAAGCACCCTGCTTGGGCAGAGGGTTCAGCCAAGGTTCTGCTCGGGCAATTACCTTGGTTCCTTTTTGCTTCATTCGAGCACAATGGAGACGAAGTTGAGCACCCTACTGGGCAGAGTGCTCAGCAAAGTCCGAGCAAAATGGGACGAAGTTGGGCACTCTGCTCGGGCAGAGTACTAGGCCAAGGTTTTACTGTGGCAGAAACCTTGGTTCCCTTATGCTCTGTCAGAGCACAATGGAGACGAAGTAGAGGACTCTGCTCAAGCAGAGTGCTTGGCCAATGTTCTACTTGGGCAAACACCTTGGTTCTCTTATGCTTTGTCCACGCATAATGGGGACGAAGTTAGGCACTTTGCTAGGGAAGAGTGCTCGGCCAAGGTTCTGCTCGGGCAAACTCCTTTGTTCCCTTATGCTCTATCTGAGCATAATGGAGACAAAGTTTGGAGCCCTACTCTGGTAGAGTGCTTGGCCAGATACCTTGGTTCCCTTTTGCTCTATCCAAGGGCAAATGGGGAAAAAATTGGGCACTCTGCTCGGGCAGATTTCTCGACCAAGATTCTGGTTAGACAGACACTTTGGTTCCCTTATACTCTATTTAAGCATAATGGAGACAAAGTTTAGAGGCCTGCTATGGCAGAGTGCTCAACCACATAATTTGGTTCCCTTGTGCTCTGTCTGAGGACAGTGGGGATAAAGTTGGGCACTCTGCTAGGGCGGATTGCTTGGCCAAGGTTCTGGTCTGGCAGACACCTTGGTTCCCTTATGCTCTGTCCGAGTAGAATAAAGACGAAGTTGGGCACTCTGCTCGGGCCGCTTGGCCAAGTTTCTACTCTAGTAGACACCTTGGTTCCCTTATTTTTTTATTCTAAGCAGAATGGAGATGAAGTTGGGCACCTTGATCAGGCAGAGTGCTCAGCCAAGGTTCTGCTTGGGTAGATACCTTAGTTCTCTTGTGCTTTGTCCGAGCAGAAAGGGAACGAAGTTGGGTACTATGCTCTGGTAGGGTGCTTGACCAAGGTTCTGCTTGAGCAGAACCTCATTTCATTTGCTCTATCTGGGCATAATGGAGACAAATTTAGGCACTCTACTCGGGCAGAGTGCTCGGCCAAGGTTTTCCTCTACCAAGGTTCTGCTCGGAAAGACACCTTGGTTTCCTTGTGCTCTGTCAGAACACAATGGAGACGAAGTTGGGCACTCTTCTTAGGCAGAGTGCTTGCCCAAGGTTCTGCTCTGGTAGACACCTTGGTTCCCTTATGCTTTCCCGTGCACAATGGGGACATAATAGGGCATTCTTCTTGGGCAGAGTGCTCTGCCAAAGTTCTGCTCGGGCAGACACCTTGGTTCCCTTAAGGACTTCCTTGGTCCAAACATGTTACTAGCAATGAATGTGCTTGGCAAAAATTAAAATCCCATGCTCTATGATTCAGACGGGTAAGGGAAATGAATCGTCGCGCTTTTCAAGGGGTAGTTGCTTGAGAATCCTCTATAAAAGAGCGAGTCCCTTTCATTTTACACTTTGTCTAATAGTCCAAGTGTTTTTCTCTGCATCAAGTAAGTTTCTCTTCCACTCTCCTCTTAGTTCGGCATTTTCATTTCAGTAGCTTCTAGTCTTGTGAGTAGGAAGTATGTCCGAGTTGTCTGTCAGTGTAGAATCTTCTGAAGAAGTCATCAGGAGTAGTTTTTCTTTGTCCGTCGGGCAAGCCCCAACGTCTCAAAGTGAGGCTGGTCCTTCTAATTGACAATCTTCTCAACCTTTACCTCGTAGATATGAGTTAGGCGAGTTAAAAGACAAAGCCGAGGATAAGTATATTTAACCTTGGTTTATGATCGATGATAAACAAACAAGATGAACAATGAGGAGTTGGAGGCGCTTCTCAAAGAGTACCCTTCACAAGAGGGATGGATAGCTCGATTCCCAAGTTACAAGAACCTGCCAACTACGGGTTTGACTGGGAGACGAGTATCTATAAGGAGCAAGTGAAATCAGTTTAAAGACTTCCTTTGCATCCTGCCCTGAAAGTTTTTGACCATTATAAGATGGTGCCCAGCCAACTTATGCCCAATGGCTGGAAGAAGTTGGTAGGTCTCATCTATTTGGTCGAGACTTCTGGTTATAAAGAAGATCCCAAGGACTTCTTAAAAGTTTTCTTCAAGCTCTGGTTTGTTAAAGGTATAGCAAGCACCACCGATTAGTATTATATCCACAGTTGGCAACGGCTTCTCAAGGGCAACCCCAAGTCCAACAAGGGCTGGCATTCTGAACACTTATTCATTAGTCACCAAGGCAAACAACTCCTGGGATTCGTCAATAAGTGGAATGCCTACTGCAAAGACCATGAGAACAAAGGCAAGCCTATTCCCGACACCTTGACAAAGCACCTCCTTAGCCATATCAAGTTAAGGGGTGGTCTTTCAATGGGAAGATCATTCCTCGTAAACTCATTCCAGGGGACCTTTCAGTTGATCCCCCCTTTCCTGCTGCTACTAGCACTTCTTTTACTACACCATTAGGTAAACATTAAGTAGGCCTTTGTGTATATCGTATGTGTTCTATCACTCATTTCACTGAGATGTTAATATCTTTGTTCTTCTTTTGCAGAAATGGCTAGTGGCAGCAGTAAGGTGTTGAAGTTTGGCTTTCTAGGCACTTCAAAAAGCGAAGGGGAAGAAAAAGAAGAAAGCACCCTCCATTGAGCAACTCTCAGCTCTAAAGAAGACCAAAGTCTGCCTCTTTGATCCCCATGCCTTAGTGATTGAAGGGGTTTCCATTGATGAGTATTCCATTTTTGGCCTAGGTGGACCATCAGGCACAGTGACATGGGGATGCCGAGTAGCCATGTTTCTGAGCAACACCTTGCATATGGTGTTATCCACAACGACATGGAGATCCTTATGAACCAGACTCACGAGTCCTTCGCTTGCATTTTTGCCCTAGCTGTCTATCTGGCAACGGCTTGGTCGCATTCTACTTTTTCCTTAATACTTGTTTTCTCATAACTAATCATCATCTTTTGTCTCTTAGATGTACGCTTGCATTCCACAGATGTTATCTCGCTTCGAGATGGTCAGGTAAGTGGCTACTCAAGAGGGCCAAGAAAATAGAGAGGCCATCACCGAAGCTGAATAAACTGCCAAGCATGCACAAGAGTTGACTAAGCAGGAGGCAGGCCTTCTTGCCTAAGTTAGCAGCCCTGTATTGAGAAGAGGCTAGAGAGATTAAAGAGGAAAAAGGCCAGGCTAGGGAGAAAGGCATCCAGGATTACCTTGATTGAAACACTAGGCATGAGTGGCTAAAAAAGCACATGGAAGATGGCCTAGAGATCTATGAGCTGGCTTTCAAAAGGCCAAGGAGATGTTTGCTCAACGGTTTTTAGATATCCCCTTGGACAACTTCGTCACACCAGCATTCTGATCCCTGTGTAGAGATACCGTCATGCTTTCTGAGGCTGGAGATGTAACAGGCTGAGAAGGATGACCAGCCTAGTGCTACCCTCGAGCCTTAGAGTAGACATTGGTTATTTGTATTCTAGGCTCATTTATTTATTTTGACTAAGTACCTTTTATGCCCCTGTGACGGTTTGTAAGCACTTTATCATATTGTCACTGCTCTTTGGAAGGGTGTCAGTTCATGCTATTTTGTGTTAATTAGCTTGTGCCATCCACACATCTCATAGCATTGTATTTACTTTGACACAAACTCTTATCGTCAGTTAAGAGCTGGCAAAGTTAACTCCCACACAGACTTTGTTGTTTCATGGGTTAGAACTATAGCTAAACCGTCTGGATAATATTTGGGTACTATCCTAGTACCTCAAATGTTTAGACCTCATTATGCTTCATCAGAGCATAAAGGGGGATGGGGTTTGCTCTTTGTTCCCAACCTATTCTGGTCGTACTCAAAGGTCCACTTGGAGTCCCATTGTGCACGACACATCCGCACAAGCACAGTATTCAACGCTTTGAACTGGACAAAGTGTGCGCGCCCAAGTCACTTGCATTCTTTGCCTCACACGCCTCACACGCAACTTAGTCACCAATGATTTCATGCTACCGTGACTCACAGTACCACGTTCGTCGCACCGCGACCACCTAAGCACCTTTTCACCAAAAACATCGACCGTTGGCACAACCGGAGTGACAGGGTCAAGGGCACATGCCTTGGCCAAACCCATGGGGTCAGCCTCGGCCTCCCCCAAGTCCATGGGGTCAGCCTCAGCCTCAATGGGAGGTCGGCCTCGGCCTCCATGGGGTTGTTGGCCTTGGCCTTTCCCCCCCGGTTGTTCACTCTTCGTGCAAAGTTCCTTTCACGCTTTGATCGCTTCATACACTTCGTACCTGGCTTTGGCACCTTGTTCGTCACACGGGTATGTTTCACGTCGACACGCTCGTCGCAATGTAACTTTTGGATTTGTCATTGCCCATTCCTTCCGTCGTACGCCTGAATTCCACCCAAAGGGGGAGTGGCCTTGGCCTCCCTTCATGGGAGTTGGCCATTAGCCTTGGCCACCCCTTAGGGTCGGCCTCGGCCTTCCCAAGGGGTCAGCCTCGGCCTCCCCAGGGGTGGTGGCCTTGGCCTTCCCCCAATCCTTGGCCTATGGCCTCTACTCCCGTGCGCACTTATTTTCTCAAGTCTTTGCACCTCCGTGATGTTTACGGACGTTCGTACACCAACCTTGCAACGTCCGTCGTGCACCAATCTCACGACGTCCGACATCTGTCTTGCACCAACCTCGCGACGTCCGTCGTGCACCAACCTCGTGACGTCTGTCGTCCATCAACCTCGCGACGTCCGTCGTACATCAACCTCGTGACGTTCGCCGTCCACGACCGCGCACCGCTCCCGCTGTGATACCCTAGAAAATATCAAAAATTTATCTAACCGCGAGTTTGATTAATTAAGGGGTGCTATTTCTATTAAATAGCAACATGCTGGTGATGATTAAGTGTTAGGAAGCTAAATAGGGGGTTAGTGTGACCATAGGGGTTAAAATGAAATCTTGGAAAGATAAGGGGGCAAAAATGTAATTTTCAAAAATTATGGTGAACAAGATGCATATGCTATTAAGTAGCATCATTTTTATGATGAGTGGGTTTTAGGAAGTGGAATGAGGGGTTCGAGTGATTTTGGGGTAAAATTGTAATTTTTCCAAAGTCGAGGGGTCAAAATGTAATTTTTGAAACTTTCGGGGCATTTGTAAATTCTAGAATTTGAAGGGATATTTTGTAAATTTTGAAAACTTAGCCTTATGTGTCCATTTTCAGAAGTCCCGGATAAGGAGATGCCACCTCCTGCCAAGCTTAGATTGACTAAGCAACTTAAAAGATTGAATATTGGGTCCTGGGGATTAAGGACTTTTGGATAAGAAGAAAAGAAAACAAAAAGAGAAAAGGAGAGAAGTAGACTAAGAAACAAGAAACAGAGAGGACGGAAGCAAACAGAGAGTGGAAGAAGAAGAAGCTCGGCTGTGGGAAAAGAAAAATCATAGAATGGAAGAAGCTCGAAGCGGTAAGGCTCTCAATTTCATTCTTGTATTTCAGTATGTGTTTTAGTGTTATGTGGTGTGGGTACAGTGAGGGTGTACGTGTGAAATGGGTGAGGTTGGTGCACCTGTTAGTGTAGCCGAAGGGGTGCTCTTACATGAAATAGTGGGTGTCGTGTACAAGGGTGAGGGACGAAGAACAGCAACACAGGGCTGCTGTGTGTGCGTTCTGTGTGAGTAAGTGGCTGTGTGTGCTGATGGGGTGCGAATGTGTATATTTGCGAAAAAGGTGGTGGTGCAGAGTGTGGTGTAGTGCAAGGGGGAAAAGGGAGAGGGAAAGGAAGAAGGCAGCAGCTGGTGCTGCTGCCGTGTGGGTGCAGGGGCATGGTGATGGAGGAAGAAGGGAGGGGGGAGGTGTAAATAGAGTTTGTGTGTGTGTTGTGTGAGAAGTCGGTGTTGTGGGATAGTGCAGTGTGCGTTCTAAGTGACTGTGTGTGTGGGTGTGTTACGGATAGGTGTAGTGTGTTGATGTGTGTGTTTATGAGTGTAAAAATGTGTAATATATGTGTAATAGGTGTGGGATGTATGTTGTAAGTGTAGAAATGAGAAATTTGTGTGTAATTGTGACTGGGTATGTATGAACTGTGTGTGTGTGCAGCCGTGGGGGATGTGAGGAAGAAGACTGCGTGCAAATAAGGTGTGATAGTGTGTGCCAAATCTGAATAGTGACTGTAATTGTCACTAAAGATAGAATTCTTTTAGCAGTCTCCTCACGAATTTTTGTAAATAATTAAGGACATAATTGGACAAAGTGCCAAACTGTAACCCCAGTTATTTTTGAGATACCTGTATCGTGGAAAAATTTCAGTTTTTTCCGAGATCGGCATAGGGGTGAACGGATGCGGGAGGTTTGAAACTTTATGGTAAAATTTAAAATATCAAACAAACGCGGTTTTGCGCGAAAAATTTATGAGGACTCTGGGACACTGAGAAGTTATATTTTCCAAGATTTTGGGCCATTCTGAAGTCATTAGCTATTTTTGGCCGAACAGGCTTTTAAGCGCTCGGTCCGGACACCGGTTTGGGATTTTTGGGCGAAAATTTTCTAAGATAATTTTTAGCTCAAAAATGATTTCACGATGTGTAAAATTGCATTTTAAAGCTATTTTGAGATTTTTCTGAGGCCGGGAACCCTCAGAGGCATTTTGGTAATTTGCCACCCGGAGAGGGGTATGTTTGAAAATTTTTTGGTAAAGTTTTTCAAAGGACTTTTTAGTCCAGAAAGGGTTGTAAAACACCTAAAAGGTTCTTTTGAAGCTGATTCGGGGCGTTGCGGTGATAGTGAACCCCGGGGGCATTTTGATAATTTGCCGCCAGAGGGGGTATTTTGGTAAAGTTTTTTTGTAAAATGCTTCAAAGGACTTGTTAGTCGAGAAAGGGATCTAAGACACCTGAAAAGTTGTTTTAAAATAGTTTTGAGATGTTTGTTAGGGTGATGGCCGTTAGGGGGTGTTTTGATAATTTTCTCTTTAAAACTTTCTGAGAGAATATTTGGTCTATAAATGATGCAGTACATATAAAAAGTAGTTTTAAAGTGGTTTTGTGGTGATGGTGATGTAGCGGCCATCAGGGGGTATTTTGGTAATTTGCCATGTGGGCATTAAATTTTTGAGAACGCGCAAAATTGAGGGTTCGGAGGGGTGGGTAGCGAGGAATAGTGGTAGTATGTCTAAAATGAGGGTTGTTATCGATAATAAGTCGATAAGGCTAGATTAAGGATCTGATTATCGGATCAAATTAACTAGCTATCGTAAGACGCTATGAGTGGTTAAAGGGGTAAGGGTAGAATAAGGAGTGTGTATATGTTGAATGATGTCTAACGAGCAGAGTATTATTTGACTAGGTGATGCAGCTCGTTGCGATCAAAGATTGCGAGGTGCTTCGGCTATAAGCCAATTAGGTAAGGACAATGCGGTTCGATATGCTAATTCATTGTTCGATTAGCATGCCATGTTGATGACGTGTTGTTGCATTCTTGCTGTTATGATTGAGCACCGGTAGTCATTGTGACCGGTATATGCATATTTGAATTGTGCTGTTGAGGACTTAGGGTAGAATAATTCCTTTAGTCCACCTTGTTGATAGAATTTAATAAGGATGATGTGTGTCCTTGTATGCTATGGTTCGATTTGATTAGCATACCTAAAGTTGATGATGATGTTGCGTAGGGGTTATCGTGTGACTGTTGTGAGATGTTGGCGATTATTGATAGCCGATATCTCTTCTCTTTGAGAACACCATTGAGGACTTGTGGCAAAATTCTCCCGAGTCCGCCATGTCGTTGATAATGATGTTGTTGAGGTCGTTCCCCGTTGTTGTGAAATGTCGACACTTATTGGTAGTCGACATTTCTCTTATGTAAGAATGTTGTTGAGGGCTTGCGGTAATCTTTTCCCAAGTCCGCCCTGTTGATGATGTCACGTTGAACTCATGTTGTTGGGTCTGAACACCGGTCGATCTTCTGATCCGGTATTCCTTGTTGAGCTGTGTTGTTGAGGACATAAGGTGGAATAAATTTTCCCTTAGTCCGCCCCGTTGATGATGTCTTGTTGCTTGGCTGTAACGTGATTAGGGAAAACACTCTAAATGAGTTCCCTGCTTGTTGACAATGTCTCTTTTATTTACTTGAGACTTGAACATCCCGTAAAATGGGACATCAATATGAGGAGGATGGCCTGTGAAACATGATCACTGGCAAAGAGGATGTAGGGCGCGCGAGTCGAGTCTGTCATGTCTGGTCGAGTCTAGTCTGTCATGTCTAAGTTGCATTGCATTTGATTTTCTTTTGATGTTAATGACTTGTATTTCGTTGATGTTTATCTTTCAATTTCCTGTTTTAGTATTCACTTGCATAGTCAGTCAGTCAGTCCAGTCCAGTCCAGTCCATGAGGAGGTGGCAGTAATGCTGTTCTATTGGGCCTTAAAGCCGCTCAGTCTAACGAAAGAAAACTTTTCGTTTGACAAGTTATGTTGATGCTGAAAATTATTGACTACTCTTGATTCATTGCTATCGTTGAGATGATTATTATTCCTCCGAGTCTTTTGAATCATTTGTACACGATATTCCTCGTGTTGTCTTTACTGGGCGATTTGCGCTCATTCCTTATGTTGTATTGTGCAGGCTATAAGGAGAACCCTCTAGAGAAGGGAAGAGAAACAAGTTAGAAAAGTTGAGCAAGGAGATGCGTTGTGTGAGGTAAAGATTGAGCCGTGAGATCGGTTGTTAAGAATCCTACGACTACAGTCGTATATTAGGTTGTACATATGCATGTTGTTCATAGACTTGAGAGTCTTCCACTGCAGTATGATGTATGTTTGTAAGAAATTTTTTTGTAAGGACGCATTTTAGAGCGTCTATTAATGATGTGTGAGTATGAGGATGTAGTTGCTTTGTATTCAGCACAGGATTTTGAATGTGATTATGGTCGATAACTCAGCCCGGTGACGTCACCAGGGTTGAGGGTGTCACAAGTTGGTATCAAAGCTTAGGTAAATGATTCTGTAGACTTTTGATGTATCTGTTGGAACGCCTAAGTTTTCAATGAGGGGAGTAGAAGAAGAATTTTGATGATTTAGCAGAACTAGGAGGATGTTTAAGATATGTTGGATGAGGTTAGCTAAGGCATATATATTGTGACCTTAGCATTCCTACTATTGTTGCAGGAAAAGGAAGAAAGAGTTGGTTGACCTAGCTTTACAAGAATGGTTTGAGGATAATAAGGTTGCGGTGTCGGATCTCGAAAAAGGATCCTGATGAGAATGTAGACGAGATGGAATTATGGATGAAAGAACCAGATGAAGGTCTATGAGGAAGTGAATTTGTAGGAACCACATGGAGGATAGATGAGGTTGAACACTTTTATTATGTGAACTTGGAATGAAGAAATGAGGAGCCGAGAGTGAGAATGAGTAAAGTTTAGATGGACTTTTGGAAGAGAAATTACTTCCAAGTAATGAGGAAAAAGGGACTGATCGACAAGACGGTTCAAGTCCCAAATTAGCGATGTTAACTAAACAATAGAGAGATTGAAAGTTGAATGAGAGGACATGAATTAAGTATCGAATTAGATATTGAGGGAGACGGTGGATGGATGCCAGTATGCAGGTCACTCGAAAAAAAAATATATGACATGTTGTTCGTGATTGCCCTCTTGATAAGGCAATACCTAAAGACAGGCAACAATTGATTCTAAGAGGGAGTCATTGAAGCCTGAAATGGTTATACGAGCGTTATAGTTTCTCTGAGGTTAATGAGGTGTATGAGGAGGGGTGGAGTCCGCTTTTGAAATCGGATCTAAAGTATGATTGAGAAAGGGAATGATGATGGGGAAACTCGTATTATTTACATACTATTGTAGAAAAAAAAAAGGTTGTTTAGTGATGAAAACCATTAGTTGTCTGAGCGTGAAGGTTAATATTATGTTGTGCAATTTCAATTATCGTGATACTCTTTCCTCGGAAAGAGAGAGAGGGTTCCCAATCGAGAGGGGCCCTCAATAGAAGTGATTATGGTGAATGTTGAGGATGTAGGTGGAAGGGATAAGCAGAGAAGAAGACCTTAAGAAAGAGCTGGTGAGACTTCTACAAAAAGATTATGGGAGTTCTAAAGGTACGACTGGTGGCTGCAGTTATGACAGCCCCAGTAAAAGGAAGAAAATAATGTAGATCTTAGCACTTTAAGGATGCCCGTTGAGTAGAATCTCACGGGAGAGAAAGCGGTTAGTATAGAAAAATACGTTGAATTGAGAGATGGAGAAGGTAGTTGAAATTACAAGACGTGGGGAAATATTAAAAGATAATGTTCGCCAGCTATACATAAAAAGAGGGTGACAAGTGATTAGAAGTACGAGAACAAACAAGTTGAGACATCAAGAGTACCTATCGAGCCTATATTATTGTAATAGGTTCAGGTAACATGTTGATGATGTATATTTCTGCTCAAATTGCAGAGTAAGTTGGAGACAGGTTTCTCATACTAAGCGGAAAGATAGAAAGGTGAAAAAGCATATTAGGGCAATTGGTGAGTTGTCCTATTATTATTATCCCTTATTAAGTGATGATAGAAATGTTCTAAAGGTGGAACAAGTTGAAAAGGGTTCGAAAATAATTTTCCAAGGGCTAGTAAGGAGGCTCTGATGGAGAATTGCTACTGGTTTAGTAGAAACACCATACGATGGACGTAAATAATAAAGAGGTCTAGGAAGCAAGGACGGAAGGGAGGTAGAATCCAGGAACGAAACTAGAAGGGTGAAAAGAAAGGTAAGAAGAGAGTAGATGAAGAACAACCTGGACAAAGTTCAGAACCAAGAAGAGGAGATAGAAGATGTAGATGATGTGGATTGAGGCACGAGAGTGTGAACTATGCTAAGGCAAGTAAAGCATGTCTTAAGTATGAGAGAAAGTCACTGAAATTATGTTTAAGATGAAGCAAAAAAAAAGGGGGGGGGCTGTTTCAAATGTCAACAGCCAGAGTATATTGACCGGACAGAGGTGCTCTAAAGGAGGGTGATAGTCATTGAAGTAAGAAGAAATGAGGGGTTTATGAGAGTATGTATTGGCTATCAGAAGCTAATTAAGATGATTAAGATGAGAGTCCGGAAAAGTAATGATTGCCTGACCTAGCTGATAGGTCGATCAATTGCTGGGTGTTAAGTGTTTTCTTTCTAAGATCGACCTTAGAACAAGTCATCGCCGGTTAAGGAATAAGGAAGGATGAAGTTGTCAAGATTGTGTTTAGAAACAGAGACGGGCATTATAAATTTTTGGTGGTGTCAGGTGGATTACTTAATGCCTCTGTGGCGTCTATGAATTTGAGGAATCAAGTTTTTGAGAGCACTTGATCACCGTTTTGTCACCTTGTTGGTGACCTTAGGGATGGCACAAAAGGCAAAGAAGAATTTGCGTAGTGGCAAGCTTGATAAATTTTAAAAAAGCTAAGTTGTATCTCAAGTTCAAGGAATGTGAATTTTGACTAGGAACTATGGATGTACGGCGTTAATGTGGAAGCAGAAAAGGAGATCTGGGAAAAGTTGAAAAGGTGACAAATGGGGAACGTCGTAAAAGTTGGCGTTGAGATAAATAGCTTCCTAAGCTCAGTCGAAGGCTACCAGGGAGTTAGTGACAATCGCTATAAGATGCCCTGTTGGAAAAAAAAAATGGATTGCAATTATTATGATGCCAAGTTAATAAGAATGTGAACAACTCGAAATCAAAGTTCGAGTAAGGAGAAAAGGAAGTAATAGTTGATTCACATGAAAATGCTACCAACGTATTTTAATTATATCAAGGAAGTTTAAGGCCAAGATGAAAGGATTTTGAGGCCTAGCGGGAATTAGAAATTGATGAAAAAGAAATTTTGATGGGGACGATGAAGGTGATTACGAATGTGAAGGTTGGACATGTGTCCCACCTAGTGATGAATTGAGAGAAGAAATTGTGAAAGTTACTCATAGTTTTAGCTGTCGATTCACTTAGGGGAGATGAAAATGTACCCTAAGTTATGGCCCAAAGAATTTTGGGGGCTTAGCATGAAGTGGGATATATAAAAGTTTGTATCCCGAAGTTTGACCTGCTAACAAGTAAAAGTGGATCATAAGAAGATCGCCAGATTGTAGCAACTACTCTTTGCATCTGAGTACAAGTGGTAACACTTTATGATGAATTTTAGTGTTAAGGTTGCCACGAAAAACTAAGAGATTTACATTCATCTGGGTTGTAGTGGATATGTTGACTAAGATGTCCCGATTTATTTTATCCAGGAAGAATATTTTTCTGAACGACTTGCCCAACTTATGTTAAGTGAGTGGTTAGTCGTTATGGATTTTCAATAACTATTGTGGTCTGGTAGAGATGCAAGGTTCATCTCCAGAATTTAGAAAGAAGCGAGTTAACCATGGGGATGGCCTTTTACCTCAAACGGATGGCCAATAAGGACGTACGATATAAATATTGCAAGGGTGTTGATTTTTGCAGAACATTGGGGTGATCAGATATCTAAAAAAAAAAATTGTTGCATGTTGATTTATTAGAATCTCTTTAGGGAAACAAAGACTATTTTGCACGAGATTGTGCAAATAAATAGAAAACAAGGTGATCGATACAAAAAAAAAATCTTACTGCGCAGAATTAGCAGAAAAGTTGTACTGACAAGAGGCATAGGATGTTGGAATTTGAAGTAGGTGACCTAATAAATTTAATAAGTGTCATCGTGGAAGTGAGTCATGCTATTCGGGAAGTGAAGGAAGTTAAGTCCGAGGTTCGTCGGACTGTTTAAAATCTTGTCTAAGATTAAGAAGATAGCATATAAACTCGATCTACGTTCAGGATTGAGTTAACTACATAGCGTGTATCGTGTGTCAATTTTTGAGGAAGTATGATCTCGACCCTACACATGGGATCCAAGAGGAATAAGTTGAAATACGAGATAACATCTCCTATAAGAGGCACCGTCGAAGATGGCTGAAAAGGTGAACAGGTTTTACGTGAATGTTGGTGGTTAAAGTTGATGGGGAAAAAGAATCCAGTCAAGGAAGCTACCTTGAAACCCGAGGCGCTAATGCGGTAATGATGTCCGCACCAAGTTGCAGAATGAGGTTTGTCCCTATTTCGAGGACGGAAGTTATTTAAGGGGGGGAGGGTGTGATACCCCGGAAAATACCGAAAGTTATCTAACCGCGAGTTTGATTAATTAAGGGGTGCTATTTCTATTAAATAACAACATGATGGTGATGATTAAGTGTTAGGAAGCTAAATAGGGGGTTAGTGTGGCCTTAGGGGTTAAAATGAAATCTTGGAAAAATAAGGGGGCAAAAATGTAATTTTAAAAAATTATGGTGAATGGGATGCATATGCTATTAAGTAGCATCATTTTTATGATGAGTGGGTTTTAGGAAGTGGAATGAGGGGTTCGAGTGATTTTGGGGTAAAATTGTAATTTTTCCAAAGTCGGGGGGGTCAAATGTAATTTTTGAAACTTTTGGGGCATTTGTAAATTCTAGAATTTGAGGGGCTATTTTGTAAAATTTGAAAACTTAGCCTTATGTGTCCATTTTCAGAAGTCCCGGATAAGGAGATGCCACCTCCTGCCAAGCTTAGATTGACTAAGCAACTTAAAAGATTGAATATTGGGTCCTGGGGATTAAGGACTTTTGGATAAGAAGAAAAGAAAACAAAAAGAGAAAAGGAGAAAAGCAGACTAAGAAACAAGAAACAGAGAGGACGAAAGCAAACAGAGAGCGGAAGAAGAAGAAGCTCGGCTGTGGGAAAAGAAAAATCATAGAATAGAAGAAGCTCGAAGCGGTAAGGCTCTCAATTTCATTCTTGTATTTCAGTATGTGTTTTAGTGTTATGTGGTGTGGGTACAGTGAGGGTGTACGTGTGAAATGGGTGAGGTTGGTGCACCTGTTAGTGTAGCCGAAGGGGTGCTCTTACATGAAATAGTGGGTGTCGTGTACAAGGGTGAGGGACGAAGAACAGCAACACATGGCTGCTGTGTGTGCGTTCTGTGTGAGTAAGTGGCTGTGTGTGTTGATGGGGTGCGAATGTGTATATTTGCGAAAAAGGTGGTGGTGCAGAGTGTGGTGTAGTGCAAGGGGGAAAAGGGAGAGGGAAAGGAAGAAGGCAGCAGCTGGTGCTGCTGCCGTGTGGGTGCAGGGGGCATGGTGATGGAGGAAGAAGGGAGGGGGGAGGTGTAAATAGAGTTTGTGTGTGTGTTGTGCGAGAAGTGGGTGTTGTGGGATAGTGCAGTGTGCGTTCTAAGTGACTGTGTGTGGGTGTGTTACGGATAGGTGTAGTGTGTTGATGTGTGTGTTTATGAGTGTAAAAATGTGTAATATATGTGTAATAAGGTGTGGGATGTATGTTGTAAGTGTAGAAATGAGAAATTTGTGTGTAATTGTGACTGGGTATGGATGAACTGTGTGTGTGTGCAGCCGTGGGGGATGTGAGGAAGAAGACTGCGTGCAAATAAGGTGTGATAGTGTGTGCCAAATCTGAATAGTGACTGTAATTGTCACTAAAGATAGAATTCTTTTAGGCAGTCTCCTCACAAATTTTTGTAAATAATTTAGGACATAATTGGACAAAGTGCCAAACTGTAACCCCAGTTATTTTTGAGATACCTGTATTGTGGAAAACTATCAGATTTTTCCGAGATCGGCAAAGGGGTGAACGGATGCGGGAAGTTTGAAACTTTATGATAAAATTTAAAATATCAAACGAACGCGGTTTTGGGCGAAAATTTTATGAGGACTCTGGGACACTGAGAAGTTATATTTTCCAAGATTTTGGGTCATTCTGAAGTCATTAGCTAGTTTTGACCGAACGGGATTTTAAGCGCTCGGTCCGGACACCGGTTTGGGATTTTTGGGCGAAAATTTTCTAAGATGATTTTTAGCTGGAAAAATGATTTCATGAGGTGTAAAATTGCATTTTAAAGCGCTTTTGAGATTTTTCTGAGGCCGGGAACCCTCGGGGGCATTTTGGTAATTTGTCACCCGGAGAGGGGTATGCTGGTAAATTTTTCGGTAACGTTTTCCAAAGGACTTTTTAGTCTAGAAAGGGTTGTAAAACACCTAAAAGGTTATTTTGAAGCTGATTCGGGGCGTTGCGGTGATAGTGAACCCCGGGGGCATTTTGGTAATTTGCCGCCAGAGGGGGTATTTTGGTAAAGTTTTTCTAAAAAATGCTTCAAAGGACTTGTTTGTCCAGAAAGGGATGTAAGACACCTGAAAAGTTGTTTTAAAGTAGTTTTGAGATGTTTGTTAGGGTGATGGCCGCTAGGGGGTGTTTTGATAATTTTCCCCCTTAAAATTTTCTAAGGGAATATTTGGTTTATAACTGATGCAGTACATCTAAAAAGTAGTTTTAAAGTGATTTTGTGGTGATGGTGATGTAGCGGCCGTCAGGGGGTATTTTGGTAATTTGCCATAGGGGCATTAAATTTTTGAGAACGCGCATAATTGAGCGTTCAGAGGAGTAGGTAGCGAGGAATAGTGGTAGTATGTCTAAAATAAGGGTTGTTATCGATAATAAGTCGATAAGGCTTGATCAATGATCCGATTATCGGATCGAATTAATTAGCTATCGTAAGACGCTATGAGTGGTTAAAGGGGTAGGGGTATAATAAGGAGTGTGTATATGTTGAATGATGTCTAACGAGCAGAGTATTATGTGACTAGGTGATGCAGCTCATTGCGATCAAAGATTGCGAGGTGCTTCGGCTATAAGCCAATCAGGTAAGGACAATGTGGTTCGATATGCTAATTCATTGTTCGATTAGCATGCCATGTTGATGACGTGTTGTTGCATTCTTGCCGTTATGATTAAGCACCGGTAGTCATTGTGACCGGTATATGCATATTTGAATTGTGCTGTTGAGGACTTAGGGTAGAATAATTCCTTTAGTCCGCCTTGTTGATAGACTTTAATAAGGATGATGTGTGTCCTTGTATGCTATGGTTCGATTTGATTAGCATACCTAAAGTTGATGATGATGTTGCGTAGGGGTTATCGTGTGACTGTTGTGAGATGTCGACGGTTATTGATAGCCGTTATCTCTTCCCTCTGAGAACACCATTGAGGACTTGTGGCAAAATTCTCCTGAGTCCGCCATGTCGTTGATAATGATGTTGTTGAGGTCGTTGCGCATTGTTGTGAGATGTCGACACTTATTGGTAGTCGACATTTCTCTTATGTAAGAATGTTTTGAGGGCTTGCGGTAATCTTTTTCCCAAGTCCGCTCTATTGATGATGTCACGTTGAATTCATGTTGTTGGGTCTGAACACCGGTCGATCTTCTGGTCCGGTATTCCTTGTTGAGTTGTGTTGTTGAGGACATAAGGTGGAATATATTTTCCCTTAGTCCGCCCCGTTGATGATATCTTGTTGCTTGGCTGTAACGTAATTAGGGAAAGCACTCTAAATGAGTTCCCTGCTTGTTGACAATGTCTCTTTTATTTACTTGAGACTTAACATCCCGTAAAATGGGACATCAATATGAGGAGGATGGCCTGTGAAACATGATCAGTGGCAAAGAGGATGTAGGGCGCGCGAGTCGAGTCTGTCATGTCTGGTCGAGTCTAGTCTGTCGTGTCTGAGTTGCATTGTATTTGATTTTCTTTTGATGTTAATGACTTGTATTTCATTGATGTTTATCTTTCAATTTCCTGTTTTAGTATTCACTTGCATAGTCAGTCAGTCAGTCAGTCTGTCGGTCAGTCAGTCCAGTCCATGAGGAGGTGGCAGTAATGCTGTTCTATTGGGCCTTAAAGCCGCTCAGTCTAACGAAAGAAAACTTTTCGTTTGACAAGTTGTGTTGATGCTGAAATTATTGACTACCTTGATTCATTGCTATCGTTGAGATGATTATTATTCCTCCGAGTCTTTTGAATCATTTGTACATGATATTTCTCTTGTTGTCTTTACTGGGCGATTTGCGCTCATTCCTTATGTTGTATTGTGCAGGCTATAAGGAGAACCCTCTAAAGAAGGGAAGATAAACAAGTTAGAAAAGTTGAGCAAGGAGATGCGTTGTGTGAGGTAAAGATTGAGCCGTGAGATCGGTTGTTAAGAATCCTATGACTACAGTCGTATATTAGGTTGTACATATGCACGTTGTTCATAGACTTGAGAGTCTTCCGCTGCAGTATGATGTATGTTTGTAAGAAAAAATTTTGTAAGGACGCATTTTGGAGCATCTATTAATGATGTGTGAGTATGAGGATGTAGTTGCTCTGTATTTAGCACAGGATTTTGAATGTGATTATGGTCGATAACTCAGCCCGGTGACGTCACCAGGGTTGAGGGTGTCGCACCCGCGCTGTCCGTCGCCCAAAGTCGCACACTACCACCGAATGACCCATCACTGACGACCGTGTAGCATCACTTCCAACTTTGTCATTACTACATATTGCATTCATCATCTTGTTATGACAGGTACACTCAACTCAAATCCCATCTTCGGGACACCCGACGCATGCCCGTGCACCGTCTCCATGACGTTCATCACCGCGCCCGTGCGCCACTCTCATCATGCGTGCCCCCGGGACCAACTATAGCTTCGCGACGTTCGTCGTCTCGCTCGTGCGCCATTCTCATCATGCGTGCCCCCGACACCAACTATAGCTTCGCAACCTTCGTCGCCGCGCCCGTGCGCCATGCTCATCATGCTTGCCCCCGGTACCAACTATAGCTCCGCGAAGTTCGTCACCGCGCCCCTGCGCCATCTTTATGATATGTGCCCCCGGCACCAAGTATTGCTTCACGACGTTCGTCGCCGCACCACTCTCATGACATGTGCTCCGGCACCAAGTATTATCTCCACGACGTTCGTCACCGCGCCCATGCACCACAATCATGATACAGGCCTTCGGGCATCACACTTATTCACCACACCATGCGCCCCCGCCATGGACGTGGAACATGCTTTGACCCACTCTCCGGAGTGTGCAGCATTCCGAGGGGCTCCGTTCGTAGTGCTCTGGCATGAGGACCCCTCGTAGCGGGTGGACTCGTTACCACAAAGTCATCGCCGCCACGGGATGAGCTTGTTACCACAAAGCCATCGCCGTCACAATCACAGGGGGCTCCATTCGTAGTGCTCCGGCACGAGGACCCCTCGTAGCGGGATGGACTCGCTACCACAAAGTCATCGCCGCCACGGGATGGGCTCGTTACCATAAAGCCATTGCCGTCACAATCACGGGGGGCTCCGTTCGTAGTGCTCCGGCATGAGGACCCCTCACAGCGGGATGGACTCGTTCCACAAAGTCATCGCCGCCACGGGATGGGCTCGTTACCACAAAGCCATCCCTGTCTTCATTCCAGGGGGCTCCGTTCGTAGTGCTCCGGCATGAGGACCCTTCGCAGCGGGATAGGTGACTCCTCCGGGATACTGTCTCTGCCAGGGTGCCTGCGTGACTGGCCTACGTGCTACGGCACTGAGGGCTTGCGTCAGTACCCCTATGGACTATGACCCCCGGGTCACTCCGAGACGGGAGCAGGTCTTCTGAGGGCATCGCGCTTAGTTCGCCTGGCAGTTGGGCGTCGGGTCTTCCCCACCACTACGAGGTCTGTGGGACTCTACAAGGGCCTGGATTAGAGGCTAGATCAAGGGGGTTCCCTGGCCACACTGACGCTGTGGGAGCCAGTCTTTCCAGACAGACAGAACGACGCTGTGCGGGGGCAGGCCGGGTGACTATGCGATTCGATAGTCCGTGGAGCACCGGCAGCTGTGGACCCCTCGATGACATGTCACTCCCGGGGAGCACCACATGTCGCATGATGATATCATCATCTTAACCTCTATAAATAGAGGTCTTGAGAATTCATTTGGGAGGTTGGACATTTTGAGAACGCTTTCACTTTCTCTCTCTAGAATCCTAGAGAGAGAAACATACAGGACCCTGACTTCGGACCTAAGCATCAGACTGTGACTATCGTCGTATATTCATCCTGCGCCATCGCCCTCACAGCACTGCCACCCTCAGGCTCTGTCTGGGAAGCCCTTGGTCTCTGCCCTTGCTCCACCCTTGCTGTGTCTCACATCAACATATTTGGCATCTGAGTCAGACTGCAATCCTTGTGGCACCTCCACGTCGACTGCGAACCCACTTTCCTTGGCATCACTCTTTGCTTTGGTAGAGAACTCGATCAGCCTTCTACTCGACCAGAACCTTTACTCTCTTGAAAGCTTAAGACCTTTCAATAGGAAGATGTTAGTCGGGCAACTCCGTTCGAGCAAAAGTACACCACTAATGTAATAACCATGAGTAGAACAATAAGTTTATTGCTTGGGAAAAAATAGAAAGCACATAGGGCAATGATACCAATCCATTTATTTTTCTAACTGTCTAAAGACTGGTTTAAAAAGTGTTAAAAAAATTGTAAGTATTATTGGGGTTGACAAGGTCTGAGCCTTCTATCCCCCACCAAAAAGAAGCTTCTTGCCTTGGGGCAAGATGCTACTGGTAGTAGCGTCAAAGGTTCTTAGCATTCCAAGTGTGAGGGATTTATCCCCAAAGAGTGTCTCCAATGCATAAGCACTTGAATTGAGTACCTTTAAGACACGATAAGGTCCTTCCCAGTTTTGAGTGAATTTCCTGTAGTTGATTTTGGATCAAACACATGTTTCCGAAGATCTAAGTCCATAACTTGAAGAAGCTTTGAGTGAACCCTTTGATTGTAATAACGACCAACTCGCTGCTTTATAACGAGGGAATGTTCATGGGCTCGAGCCCAAACTTCATCCACAAGGTCAAGATTCCTACGACGACCAGCTTCATTGTCTTTTATGTTGAATTAAAGAGCTCAAATTGTTGGGAGCCCGAATTCAACTGGCAACCTTGCTTCTGTCCCAAAGTAAAGGAGGAAAGGTGTTTCCCCATGACTAAATACGAAGTTGTGTGATAAGTCCATAACACTTTGGGGGAGTTCATCCAACCATGCCCCCTTGGAATCATTTAATTTCTTCTTTTGGCCTTCAAGATACTTTGATTTACATTCTCAGTTTGGCTATTTGATTGGGGATAGGCCACCAAAGTAAATCAGAACTCGATCGAAAGATTATCACAGAATGCTCGGAAGTCGTTGTTGTCAAATTGCTTTCCATTATCAACAATAAAGGCTTTTGGTACTCCAAAGCGGTAGATGACATTCTTACAAAAGAAATCTTTGCACTTAGCCAATGTGGTAGTTGCTAGCGCTTTTGCCTCACCCGCTTTGTGAAGTAGTCGATGGCAACAATCACAAATCGTCGTTGTCCGGATGACATGGGAAAGGGTCCCAAGATGTCCATTCCCCACAAAGCAAAAGGAATTGGGGAGACTACCGAGCTAAGAGGGGTGACAGCGTGTGTGAAACATGAGCAAATTTCTGGCATTTATGGCACTTTTGTGTGTACGTGATCGCATCCTTTTGCATTCCCAATCAAAATTATTCTTGCATTAGTATTTTTTGAGCCAAACTTCATCCTCCAAGGTGCTGCCCATATATTCCCTCGTGTTCTTCTTGTAAAGCGTAAAGAGACTCTGTTGGTCATAGACAATTGAGAAAGGGAGCATGAAGGACTTCTTATATATACTAAGTCATATCTAACAGCTTTGGCCTAGAGGTTGCATTCCTATTGAGAAATACCTGACGATGGGATCCATCCAACATGACTCTTGATCCACTACTTCGACATCAGCCTTGCGGCTAATTCTTTACTCCTTAAGGAGCTCAGTGTAGATAGTATGCATGAATTTTAAGACTTCTGTCTAAGCAATGATAACGCATCTGCTTGTGTGCTCTGATCCCATGGTATTTGGCATATATTGAAGTTTTTGGACTTCGATGCCAAAGTCTTGACTAGCTGGAGATACATGGCCATTCTCTCATCCTTGGCCTCGTACTCTCCCAAGATATGGGTGACCACTAACTAGAAATCACTGTATACCGACATGGATCCACCTTCAATGTGTGAGCTAACCTTGAAGGTGGATCCACCTTCCCACGAGAAGAGCTTTATATTCTGCTTCTTTGTTTGACGCTTGAAAAATGAAGCAGAGTGCATATTCAATTACAAAGTTCTCTATGCTAACTAGGATAAGTCAGCACCACTACTGTCGAGTGATGAAGAGCCATCTACATAAAGTATCCACAGATCTTGGGTTTCAGAAATGACAACTACAGCAGGTCTTTAGGCATCGTACACTCAATAATGAAATTTGCCAAGGCTTGAGCCTTGATCACAGTGCGCGGTCTGTAGTAGATATCAAACTCTTCAAGCTCCATTGACCAGTTCACCAATTTTCATAATGCTTTGGGGCTTTGTAAGACCTTTCTAAGAGGTTGGTCTTAACAATTGTATGAGACTGAAAGTATGGTCAAAGGTATCTTACCAACGTGATGAGGGCTAGGGCCACCTTATCAATCTTAAGGTATCTCGTCTCTACATCTTGTAGGATCTTACTTACATAGTAGATTGGGTTTTGGATGTTGCTCTCCTCCCTTTCCAGGATGACACTAACTATAACTTCACTAACAGAGAGGTAAAGGAACAGATCTTACCCAGGGAGCCACTTGAAGAGGAAATGCGGGATGACCAAGTATGCAATGAGCTCATCGAAATATTTTTGGCAGTCTTCCATCTAAGCAAAGTCTTTTGCTTTCCTGATGGCCTTGAAGAAGGGTAGGCATCGCTCGGCTGATCTAGACATGAATCTCCCCGAAGCAGCGACTCTGCTTGTTAACTATTGCATTTGCTTAGTAGTTTTTGGGGGTGTCATGGCTTGAATTGCCTTTATCTTCTCGAGGTTCACCTCAGTACTATGCTGAGAGACCATAAAGCCTAGGAATTTCCCCGATGCAACTCTGGATGCACATTAAAGTGGGTTCAAATAATTTCTAAGGATGTCAAAGTTTTCCTTGAGGTCTTTGACATGGAGCTCGGCTCCAACACTCTTCACAAGCATATCATCTACATATACCCCCATGTTTTTACTGATAAATCTCAAAATATCTTAGGCACCAGGCGTTGATAGGTAGCTCCAGTGTTCTTGAGCCCAAAGGCATTACCTTGTTGCAATATAACCCATGCTCCATAACAAACTAAGGCTTGGGAACATCGCCTTTGTTCATCATGATCTGGTTATATCTGGAGTAGGCATCCATGAAGTTGAGCAGCTCGTGCCCTGAAGTGGCATAGATAAGGATATCAATTCTTGAGAGTGGATAGCTATCCTTTGGGCAAGATTTGTTGGGATGCATGAAGTCAATACATATTCTCCATCTACCGCCTGATTTTGGAACCATGACAACATTGGCGATCCAGTCTGGATAATGAATCTCTTTGATAAATCCCGCAACCAGTAGCTTATCTACTTCCTTTTCAATTTTCACCAGTCTCTCGAGTGTGAATGTCCACTTCTTTTATTTTACAAATTTCTTTGAGGGATCAACATTGAGCTGATGTGTGATTATTCCAGGATTGATCCCAAGCATGGCCTCAGCAATCCATGTAAGAATGTTTGTATTTGTCCGTAAAAGGTCAATAAGCTTAAGCTTAATGTCCTTCCTAAGGATTGAGCCTATTCGGACAGTTTTCTCCATGACTCTGGGATAGACCTCAAAGTCTAAGAGTTCTTCGACTGGCTCCTCCCCTTCGTGAACTAGTCTCGTCCTGGAAGTCTTCGATGATGAGAGCCTCTTTATTCTTTGCTCGACATAATGCTACATAGCATTATGTGTTAATGGTTTTATGCCTTAGTTTTGTTCCATGCTCTTTATTTCGTTTAATCCATATGATTTGTTACTCTATGATTTTAGATTTCTTAATGTTGTTATGATATAAAGCGAGTTATATTTTGGCATGCTATGGTCCACCTATTTGAATCATTGGTTACTTACTGAGCACGTGGAAGCTCATCCCTTATCATTTTAGGTTTGAAAGTAACGTGATGGTGACGAGCATAGGAAGGAACAATTTGGCACAGAGCTTCGAAGATTGCATGGAATGAGTCACTAAATATTTATATTGTCAGTTTAGCTTTAGTTGTTGACAATAGAAGTTATTAAAAGTTTTAGGATAAGTGATGTATTCAAAGGAAAATATGAAAATGTAATTTAAAGTTTTGGAGAAATTTTAATTTCCGCTACAACATATGTTGGTTTTTGGCGAGTAAGGCCTAGCAGAGCCCTCAATTGGAGACAATTGGGTCTGCGGCCAGTCACGAATCTAGGTCGCGGGGCTACCCGTGGGTTCGGGTCATGATAGGAAATGGTATCAGAGCATTACGACTTTGGGATATTAGAGTTTAAGTTATGATCCTGCTGGCTAGATTATGGAACCCTAAGTGATAATTCAAGTTTTGTAGCATCGGGTAGTGTTGAAAGTTGCTTAGGCAATGACTGATGATGATGACTTACATTTTGAAAGTTACATACCATTAAGAGGACTTACTTCGTTTGATTGAAGCTAGATTATGTTGGTTTAGAGAAATGTGTTTCTAGTTGTCGAAGCTGGATCAGAATGTAGAAACTTTGGAACTTTTGGAAGGTGACGTGAACTCTTAAAGTTCTGCAAGTATTTAAGTGCAAGTGATGACATGGTAAGTTAGAGTTTAGCATTACAACTTAGATATGAACGGTAATGTTCGATCTTCGTTGCTGATAGATTTCGGTGCAGAGGTTAGGTATTGCTTATGTACCCGAGTTATAGCAAAAGCGGAGTGTCTGGATGTTGTAAGTATAATGAAATTCGAGGTCGAATTTCTTTTAACAGGGAGAAGATGTAATATCCTGGTCTCAAATTGGTCTTATGGTGGAATTGATGAATATACTTGATGCTCTAGAAATTTAATCACTTAGCGAGACTTCACGGTTTAGAGACGATTTACTCCTATAAAAGGAAAAATGTGGAGATAACATTTATAATTGGCGAATGTTCTGATTTGAGAGTACTAACTGAAACCGAAAAGATAACCCTAGAGGGGGGTGAATAGGATTTTTAAAAATTAATGGGGAACTTAAACAAAACACAATCATGAAACTTAATTAAGTCAAGCAATATTTCAATGAAGATGCTAACTACATAATCTCAAGCAATTATAGAGCAATAAGTAAAGAGATTGAGTTAGAGATATTTGACAAGGAGATTTAAATGGTTCGGCTTGAACTACCCTCAAGCCTACATCCACCTCTTCAAGGAAGTCCCTTGCAAAAGCACTAGAATCCACTACCAACAATCTTCTTCCGAGTCAAGATCAAAACCCTTACAACACTTGATGATATTCCCACACCAAGCACGAGCCTTGAATCCACAAAGCTCACCCAAGACTTGACAAATCCAAGCCTTGATCACAATTCTTTTACAATGATCAAATGTGTACAAAGAAACCCTCTTGAAAGGAAAGGAGTACAATTGAAGCTCTAGTACAATAGAGAGATGAGAGAATTGATGACTTGAATTATGCTCACTCTCAATCAAAGAATTGCTCACAAAGATGCTCTCCTTAATGATGTAAAATCGTGAAGATGAAGAGAGAAAAGTTTAATTTATGAGCCTAGATGTTTCTCTAATGAATGGAGGCTTAGAATGTGGTTTCCATTCTGTATGAATGAGCCCCAAACCATTTATATAGAGAGCAAATAAAATATAGCCGTTATAGGCAAAAAGTGAGCAAAACTGCCATTGCAGTCGACTGTATTCCCTCTAAAATAGTTGTTGGAGTTTTGTCCTCAAAAGTAGCCGTTAGAGCTGAATTTTGACCAATGCAGTCGACTGCTATTTGACCAATGCCGTTGACTGGATTCAAATACAGTCGATTGTATTACCCTACTGCTTATTAGCTGCCTCACGAAACCCCATTTCCTATTTTGGGCATAACTTTCTCTAGAAAAATTGGATTGAGGTGCCGTTTTTTGCGTTGAAAAGCTAATGAAATGTTTTATCAAGATATGAAAAGATTAGCACCAAAATAACATGTCCAATCTTGGAATGCTTACCCCCCCCCTTAATATTTAGCTTGTTGCTCATCCTTCTCAAAATTTCCTTGGAGCCTTCTCCTTGTTGCTATTTTCCTTTGCTTTGAACAAGCTACAATCATAATTTAGGTCTAAATTTTGGTACCCACATTTTCTTGGGTCCATAAGTGTTAGTCTTAGCAACATTAAGAAACTCTTTAACAACCCACATTTTCTTTATACCTCCAATATAAATAATTCTACAAAGACAATAACTAGTCGTATGCCCTTTCTTGTTGCACCAACCACAATGTGCAAAAGGTGTGCAATAGTTCTTTGGTTGTCTTGGAGGAACATTTAACCTAGTTTGTTGTTTAAAAACTTTAGGAGGCAAGGTGAAGGGATCTAATCCAACACCGCCTTTGTTTAGGCCAACTCTTTGGTGTCCAAGCATGACATCCAAGTTGTTTTTACCATCAACAAATTTTTCAAGGCATTTTTTCAAATCACAAATCTCAAGATTTAAAATTTCATTTTGTTTTTCTAAAATTGAAGTATCACAAGAGATTTGTTTTGTGCTAGGAATGTTCACAATCAATTCAACAAAATCATTATTCACATGCTCTACATATAAATGGCTAGATATGCATTCATTCTTGGCATGCAACTCACAATAATCACTTTTTAAGTCATCTAGTTCTTTTGAAATTGCATGCACTTGTTTTTTAAAACACAATTTTTCTTGGCTAATTTCATGGATTCTTCATATAAAAGAGCATAAGCATCATAAATATCATCATTGGAGAAATTGCTATCACTGTCACTATATGAAGAATTTACCTCATCATCTTTTTGAGCCATGAAGCATAAATTTGCATCTCCATCATCAAAATGACCACCTTCATCTCCATTTTAATCATCATCACTACAAATGATGGCTTCGATTGATGTCTTTATGGAGTGCTTCTTTCTTGACCCTTTCTTCTTCTTATTCTCCCATGAGGCAATATCTACACTTGAATCATTCTTGCTCTTGTGTGAGTTTTCAATTTTCTTAATTTTGAGAAACTCATTGAATTCCTTTGCAAGTATGTCCATCTCCTTGTTATTCAAGTCTTCTTCCTCTTCACTTGAAGATTGATCCATCATTGATGAAGCTTTAAGAGCAATGCACTTCTTCTTCTTCTTTGGAACTTTTTGCCCGGATGATTCGAGTTGCATTTCATAGGTCATCAAGAAGCAAATTAATTTATCCAACGGGAAGGTATTAAGATCCTTTGATTGTTGAAGTGCAGTAGTTTTTGCATCCCATTCTCTAGGTAATGACCTAATCACCTTTCTCACAAGATCACCGTTATAGAAATCTTTTCCTAATTGTTTCAAATTATTAACAATTTTAGTGAAACGAAAAATTCATTTCCATAATAGATTCATCGGAAAACATTTGAAACAAATCATATTCTCTATACCATAAATTCATCTTTGAATCTCTTAGAGAGGTCCCTTCATGAGTGACTTGAAGTGTATCCCACATACTCTTAGCCGAATCACACATAATAACTCGATTGAGTTCATTTGTGTTGAGAGCACAAACAAGACAATTCTTAGCTCTAGAATTCATGCAAAGCTTATTTCTGTCATAGTCATTAAATTCGAATTTCTCTCTTTTGGCACAAGCTTATTCCTAATCCGCTTGGTTGGAACATAAGGGCCATCTTCAACGATTCCCCACATTTCATAATCTAAAGATTCTAAAAATACTCTCATCTTAAATTTTCATATACTATATGAAGACCCATCAAAAAGTGGAGGTCTAGTAATAGAACTCCCCTCAAGACTAGGAAACCCCATGATCTTTTAACTCTCTAGGTGTTAACCAAAAAATCAAGAGCCGAGGCTCTGATACCACTTGAAACCGAAAAGATAACCCTAGAGGGGGGTGAATAGGGTTTTTAAAAATTAATTAGAAACTTAAACAAAACACAATCATGAAACTTAATCAAGTCAAGCAATATTTCAATGAAGATGCTAACTACACAATCTCAAGCAATTATAGAGTAATAAGTAAAGAGATTGAGTTAGAGATACTTGACAAGGAGATTTAAATGGTTCGGCTTGAACTACCCTCAAGCTTCATCCACCTCTTCAAGGAAGTCCCTTGCAAGAGCACTAGAATCCACTAGAAACAATCTTCTTCCGGGTCAAGATCAAAACCCTTACAACACTTGATGATATTCCCACACCAAGCACGAGCCTTGAATCCACAAAGCTCACCCAAGACTTGACAAATCCAAGCCTTGATCACAATTCTTTTACAACGATCAAATGTGTACAAAGAAACCCTCTTGAAAGGAAAGGAGTACAATTGAAGCTCTAGTACAATAGAGAGATGAGAGAATTGATGACTTGAAGTATGCCCACTCTCAATCAAAGAATTGCTCACAAAGATGCTCTCCTTAATGATGTAAAATCGTGAAGATGAAGAGAGAAAAGTTTAATCTATGAGCCTTGATGTTTCTCTAATGAATGGAGGCTTAGAATGTGGTTTCTATTCTGTATGAAGAAGCCCCAAACCATTTATATAGAGAGCAAATGAAATATAGCCGTTATAGGCAAAAAGTGAGCAAAACTGCCATTGCAGTCGACTGTATTCCCAATGTCGTCGACTGTATTCCCTCTAAAATAGCCGTTGGAGTTTTGTCCTTAAAAATAGCCGTTGGAGCTGAATTTTGACCAATGCAGTCGACTGATATTGACCAATGCAGTCGACTGGATTCAAATACAGTCGACTGTATTACCCTACTGCCTATCAGCTGCCTCACGGAACCCCCTTTTCTATTTTGGACATAACTTTCTCTAGAAAAATCGGATTGAGGTGCCGTTTTTTGCGTTGAAAGCTAATGAAATGTTTTATCAAGATATGAAAAGATTAGCACCAAAATAGTGTTTGAGAAAATCTGAGTGAGCTCCAAAGTTCACTCATTTTCAAGAACCACACTTGTGTGAAAGGTTATGAACTAGCATGCAATGCACAAGGTGTCCTAAGGTCTTTTTAGGTCATAGTCATCAATCCAAGCATCAAACCAAGACTAGTTACATAATAGTAAAGATCAATTATAATCGATAGTAACTTAGCCGATGCATTCTTTGTTGCTCTTCGACATTGGACTTGATGAAGCTTCTATAGCATGTCCACTATAACTTTAAGCTTCTTTGGCTTTAATCCATCTATCCAACTTCTCAAATGTGTCTTCATGAGTGTGCATGTATATACCTACTAAGAATACACTCAAAGCACACATTAGAACATAATCAATGTGTAGTTATCATCAAAACAAGATGTAAGCCTAGGTTATCCAACCATAGGGCTAACGCTAACCTTAGACGTACTTTCTTTGGTGAATTAAAGTGAGCTTTAAGCTAAGTGTTATGATAGGGGATGAGATCAGACACGATTAAGAGCAATAATCTAGTAACACAAAAAAATTTGAGGACAAAATTTCTTTTAGGGGAAGATAATGTAATACCCGAACCTTGGGTTAGTCGGTTAATATTACTTTAATGACAATTCTATGAATGACATTCTTTTGAGGTCTTAGTGACGTTTGGTTTGAACAATTTTATCATCGATAATTTATAATACCAGAGCCATAAAAAAATAAAAAAAAGTTGGTATAGTAAAGAAATAAACAAAACTTAGCTCGTGACTCTGGAGAACTAATAATTAAATTTGGGTTATTATGTAAATGTCTAGATCTTATTTGATTATTTTAAAATAAGAGAGAGAGCTAGGGATAAAAATGTGGGATTTTGAAATTATAGGGAGTGATTTGTGGATAAAGAAAAGGAGAAGATTTTGGAAAAGATTAAACGAAAGCATATTTATAAATAAGCTAGACAAAAGAAAATAATGAAAAAAAAAATAGTAGAGAAAGAAAAAGTGGACAGAAAATGAAGAGAAAGAGAGAAGAGGAAGAGAAGATGTGAGTAGGCCGCAGGCCCTAATCAGGCAGCGCCGCTGCCATCTCCAGCGTCCCATTGCCGGCTACGCTCCACCGCCGGTTATGAACTCTGGCCACGCCTATGCCGAACACCACCGCACCACCTTCGCGACCACCATACCGTAGCCAAAGGCGCCACTGTCACCATCATATGGGACTCATCACCGGTCTTCACCACTGCGTTTGCCTTGGACCTAACCGCTACCGACCGCCGGCGATCAACTCCGGCCGACGTCTCCACCAAACACACCACCCAAGGCCTCTATCAATTGTCGCTGCAAAATTGGACCACCTCTACTCCACCAGAACCACCACGCCGCTGCCAACCACCCGGCACTTATCTCCTGTCAACCACCTTCTTCCTCATTTTTTGGCTACACCTTCTCCGCCGTGACCCTGTGCCGTCAACCTCCATCATCGACACGTCTAGTAAATCACAACTCTACTGCCCAGTGCCTATGTGAGCAACCAACGGCACCTATCAATCGCAAACGGCACTGCCCGTTACCTCCTTTGACTGACCCACCCTGTCACCCAAGCACGGTTCACCATTAAAGGGACGTTACAGTTTAGCCACGAGGACCGCCGATTGTCTCCGCCGGTGGGATCTATGACCATGGCATAAAATTGGTTTTGTGGAATTGTTTGTGAAGCAGGGTTTGGTGGTGTTGTGATGTTGGTTTGGTGGCAGTGGTGGCCTAACGGCAGTGCTTACATTGATTGTGGTTGGGTTATATGTGTGCAATTGTGGGTGTACGGTGCCTGTGTTTGGGGAGTTGTTCTAATTTTGGTGCGCCGTCGAGCGGAGGTATCACGAAATTGCTTGAGATGGCTTAAACAGTATCAGGGTGGGAGTTGTAGTGTTTGCCATGGGCTAGATTGTGATGGTGTCTGTATGTGTACTTGTTGTGATGGAGGGTGTGTGACTGTGTTTTCTGAGAGTGTGCGTTTATGTAAACCAAGTCTGGGTAAAAGTTGCAGGGGTGTGAGTGAAATTGGTGTCCATGTGGGTATGAAGTGTCTGTGGGCATTATGTGTGACTTGTATTTTTGGCAGTGTGTGAATATGTGACCGGTGTGTATGTTGATGCTTGATGTGTATAATGGTTGAACCTGGTGGTCATTGGGGCGGGATATCGGTTAATAAGTAATGAGTTTGAGACGACCTTTACCTATAATTATGAGCTGGTGGTTGGTTCGATGCAAGTGTGTGTGCATGGTGGGTGTCCGTGCATGTTTGTATGTGCAGTTGTTATATGGATGTGTGTGTGTGTGTGTGGCAAGCGTATAGGCGTAGTTGTTATCAGACCACTAGGTGTAACATGGTGTATATGAAGGGTATTGTGATGTGGTTGTATATTGAGTGAACACTGCGTTGTGTATGTCTTTATATGTGGGGTATGTATGAACAGTGTTCTCAACTTATCCTGGTTGGATCCAGGGGCCCGCAAGAGGTCCTATTTCACGCGGACACGTCAACGTAGTCAACGATGAAATTTCCAACACATCGAACCGGTCAGCCCGCACACGTTTAAGTCAAGTGCGCTTTTCTCTTTGTGCGCTTTGTGCGTGACTTAGGCACGATTTATTTTATGTTAGCATGGCTCACGATAGCACGTTGGTCACACCAAAGCCACCCAAGGGCCTTTTCATAAAAAACATCGACCGACGGCGCAACCGAAGCGACGGGGTCAAGGCAAAGGCCTTGGCCAACCCCATGGGGTTGGTCTCAGCCTTCCCAAGGCCATGGGGTCAGCCTCGGCCTCCATGGGGAGTCGGCCTCGGCCTCCAAGAGGGGTTGGCTGCGACACCCTCAACCCGGTGATGTCACCAGGTTAAGTTATCGACCATAATTACATTTAAAATCCTGTGTTGAAATACATAGCAAATACATCCTTATACTCATACATCATGAATAGACGCTCAAAAATGTGTCCATACAAAAATTTCTCTAACAAACATACATCATACTGCAGCGGAAGACTTTCAAGTCTTTAAATAACATAAATCGTTAAAACCTAATATACGACTGTAGTCGTGTGACCCTTATCAACCTATCTTGCAGCTTAAGCTGCATCTCATCATTTCCAGCTTGTCTTACCTCATACAACTTATCCCCTTGCTCAACTTTTCTAGCTTGTTTCTCTTCCCTTTACTAGAGGATTCTCCTTGATCGACCTTATAGCTTGCACAATACAACATAAGGAATGAGCACAAATCGCCCAGTAAAGACAACACGAGGAGTATCGCGTACAAATGATTCAAGAGACTCGGAGGAATAATAATCATCTCAACGATAACAATGAATCAAAGGTAGTCAATAAATTCCAGCATCAACATAACTTGTCAAACGATAATTTTTCTTTCGTTAGACTGAGCGTCTTTAAGGCCCAACAGAACAGCATTATTGCCACCTCCTCGTGGACAAGACTGACTGACCAACTATGCAAGTGAACACTAAAACAGGAAATTGAAAAGATAAACATCAAAGAAATACAAGTCATTAAAATCATGAACATCAGAAGAAAATCAAATGCAATGCAACCCAGATACGACAGACTAGACTCGACCAGACATGACAGACTTGACTCGTGCGCCCTACATCCTCTTTGCCAGTGATCATGTTTCACAGGCCATCCTCCTCATATAGATGTCCCATTTTACAGGATGTTCATCTCAGTCTCAAGTAATTAAAAGAGACACTGTCAACAGGCAGGGAACTCATCTAGAGTGCTTTCCCTAACCCCCCTACAACCAAGCAACAAGACTCCATCAACGAGGCGGACTAAGGGAAAATTATTCTACCTTATGTCCTCAACAACACAGCTCAACAAGGAATACCGGATCAGAAGATCAACCGGTGTTCAGACCTAACAACAAGAGTTCAACGTAACATCATCAACAGGGCGGACTTGGGAGAAGATTACCGCAAGCCCTCAACAATGTTCTTACATAAGAGAAATGTCGGTTATCAATAAGTGCCGACATTTCACAACAACACGCAACGATCTCAAAATATCATCATCAACGATAGGGCGGACTCGGGAGAAGTTTGCCACAAGTCCTCAATGGTGTTCTCAAAGAGAAGAGATATCGGCTATCAATAATTACCGGCATCTCACAACCACCACACAATAACCCCTACGCAACATCATCATCCACTTCAGGTATGATAATCTAATCGAATCGAATCATAGCATACTAGGACACTCATCATCCTCACTAAATTCTATCAACAGGGCGGACTAAGGAATTTATTCTACCCTAAGTCCTCAACAGCACAATTCAAATAGCGTCTTACGACAGTATGTTAATCCGATCCAATAATTGGATCCTCAACCTAGCTTACCAACGCATTAGCAATAACCACTATCTCATTATTTCAACGTATTAACACCATTCCTCACTTCCCACCACCCCAA
>JAVXUP010003118.1:0-85514 GCA_033070095.1 Escallonia herrerae | reverse complement strand
TACATGCAAGGATGATCTATCAAAACTTCAATAAAAATGTTACTGATGCAGGTCCTCTGCAATATTCAAGTGTTTGCTAAAGTAATGCCTTCACTATTTGCTCCACACTTCGAAGATTTCTTTATAAGTTCTTCAGATACATATCAAATAAAAGCTCTGAAACTTGAGATACTTTCTTCCATCGCTACAGATTCATCGATCTCAGCTATCTTTCAAGAGTTTCAGGTACTCTCTTATATAGCTTAACTTCTACTATAATTTGCACTCATCTAATGCCTTTATTTAGTACCTTGGAGTTAAATTTACTAGAACGCTGCCTGGGCTGGAAGTTATTACTATCAACAGAAAGACTGAGATTGCAAACGTCAACTTTGATTGGGCAATGTCTTGAATCCTGATGGACCAAGAAATACTCGTTGGTCCTACTATTCATCTCCTTTTCATGGCCAGTTTCCATTTTCTTGGCTCTTTCAATTTTGAAGAGAACTACCGATAAACATCATAGATCGTGAACACTCAGAATTTTCTAGCATGCAGTCCACCAGCAATACCTATTCTTTTTGGCTTTTAAGGCAGTGTTCCCCATGTTATACAACTTTCTTTCATGCTTTCTTTGCCTAGTGTTTCTTGGTTTTGGGAAAAACATATAAAAATCAAATGGTGATGGTTGTAATTCTTTCATGTCAACGATCTCAAGCAGTTGGGGTTCAAGCTTACTGGAGTTCCATCGATTAGAAGCACATGCACGAAGTGGAAGCAGATAGTTTATTCCCCAGTAAACATGCCTAGAAGCAGATAGTTTATTCCCCAGTAAACATGCCTAACTTCTAATATCAGGAAGAAAATGGATGAGTACAAGAATAGCAAATTTATGAACTTAAGTTGGGAGTGAGAAGGTGCTTGACATCTATACATGGGTGTCCAGTTTTCTGACGTTTGCAATGATATTTGCTGGATAGAATTTTCTGTGGCTTCCACTCTTGTCACTGATCTTGTACAGAGAATTGACATTACTCCAAAAGATGGAAAGTGGCAAGATGTACGCAGTATATGTTTTCTTTCTTCTTTGCATTTAGTTAGTTGCTATTATCTATCTTTATGTAATATTTTCTGCTTTTGACCTTGATAGTCTTGGATTGACATGTACTTGCTTATTTTTTGGTCTTTTGCTACTAGGATTATGTTAGAGATCCTGACAGAACATTTGCTGCGGACACAGTAGCTGCAATTGGTTTATGTGCACGACAACTTCCAAACCTAGCAAGTACCTGCCTGGAAGGGCTCTTGGCTCTGACAACACCCAGTAAGTCACCAACTTCTCTTTCATATGGGTCCATTGACAGTTGTACCCCTCTCCCCCAACCCCTTTGTCTTTAATCTTCTCAATTTACTCCCAACTTGCAGAATCTTTAAATAGGGAGTCTGGGTATGGGGAAGGAGAAGCTATTGTTCTAATTCAAGCAATGATATCCATCAATGCGATCATAAAACTGGATCCACCCAGTCACGAGAAGGTAGTTTGACACAATCATCATTCATTGTTAAGCTAGACTTAACCCCATTTTTTGTTTTATGTTCTTCACATGTATCTGATTTAGGTGTAAATTGAGTTCCTGTTTTGGGATTCCCTCGATTGACTGCAATGTTTTAGGAAACTAGGTTTACAAGGTGTTTCCTTCACTTCTCTACACCTTTTTTGCTCCTAAATCTACTTGTCTGGGTCCATGGTAATTTGACTCGCGGCGTACTCAAAAGTTTGATTTAGAGTTGCTAATTCATGTGCATGCTGTTCATGATCTAAATTGATTAATAATGTCATATGTATGTATAATTAACTATATGCATTATATATAGGGTAAGTTCTCCCTTTTTAGCTTTGGCTGAATCAAAATATTACTCTTAAGTTTTGACTGTTAATGGCCTGTAGAGTTTCAATCGGGTGTTAGACACTAGATTTGAATACTTGGTTTTTCTTTCCAAATTATTGCAGAATAATATGCTTTTTGACAAGTAAAATTTTATTCACAAACGAGATCTGTAAAGGGGGAGGAAGCCAATTTTGTAAATCTTGTAAAGAGTCAGCTCGCTAACAAAGCTACAGGCTGTCCCATAACTCTACAAAGGCTTCATGGAAACCGATAAACACATCCTTGGTCCTAACAAAAGGTAGCAAAAGAACCTTGAGCTTAACTGGAGGTGTCATAGCTAGCACAAAGATCGGTAGGATGGATGCGACATGGTTCTATATTGACTAATAGCCTTGAGTTCGGATGGTGACTGAAAAAGGAAGGGGGCCCTTGTGGTGTGAGCTTATGGGTCGGTATTAGCCATGTTTTGGCCTTTTCCAAAAATTTGTACGTTTATCTGTAGAAAGTGGCTTGAGGTTCAGTTTTGGCATGACTTGTGCTGCGGGGGAGAAAGAACTTAGCAAATCGGTTCCATTGCCTTTTAGGTTGGCTGTTAACAAATAGTCCTCTGTGTCAGATTATCTCAGTTATAGTGGTGAGGTAGCTTCATGCAACCCTGTGTCCTGCAGGAACTTCAGGACTGGGAGATGAGCTTGGTGGCGGATTTCTTCAATCGTCTTAACTCGGCTAAGCGTGAAACCTTTTTTTGGTTTGGACTGGTAGCTCCTCGGGTAAATTCACCGTGAAGCCTTTTTTTGGTTATTTGGCATCTAAAGAAGGTACCTCATTACCTTGGAGGGCTGTTTTGTGAACCATGGCCCCCCTTAAGGTGAGTTTATTCACTTGGGAAGCAACGTTGAATGCAGCGCTCGCTGGGAACAACCTGTGGAAGAGGCAAAGCTCTGTAAAACTGATGGGGAGAGCATTGATCATGTTTTATTGCATTACAAGGTGGCAAATCTGTTTTGGGACTTGATCTATCTCTGTTTGGCGTGTATTGGGTCATGCCTAAGTCGGTTATGGCTTTGTTAAGGAGCTTGTCCTTTTACCGAAGGAAGACAGTACTTTGGGAGGTTACTCCCTCATGCATTTTTTGGCGTGTTTGGTGTGAAAGGAATAGTATGGCTTTTGAAGTAAAAGAGTCCCCAGTGTCTGAGCTTAAAGCTTCTGTCCTAAACACATTATTTTTTGGTCTGAGCATAAGAATACAGGTTCAATGGGTATATTTTTGGACAGCTTTGTTAGTTGTATAGATGTTTAGCTAGGTACCAGTTTCCTCTTGTATTTTGGGTTCTCCCCCTTGGCGGATTTGGATGTATTGTTACTCATCCAAAAAAAAAAACAGTAGCTTGTTTTTGAAGGACTTTTTCTTTTAGACTGTAGCAATAAATGCTTATCACTTTTTGATACTTTTGTTTGAAAAGTGATTATAGTCTTGCTTCATACTCACTTCTTTGTTTTGATAAAGGTGATCATTCATTTGGTTCGAAGATTGGAGTCAATAAAGGTGCCTGCTGCCCGTTCACTGGTTATATGGATGGTGGGTGAGTACAACTCCATCGGGCACATTATACCAAAGATGTTACCCACAACACTGAAGTATCTTGCTTGGTGTTTCAGCTCGGAAGCACTTGAAACAAAGCTCCAAATTCTTAATGCTACTGTCAAGGTAATTCAATTTTATAATCTGCAGATAACTTGTACATTTACAAGAATATACACGAATTTTTTGTGATTTTGAATGATTTCATAACTTAAAAAACTTCTTTTTGGTTGAATTCCTAAGATGATTACCCAGATATATAACCACCTGGATGGGCAGTTTCAATCGATAATTACTTTAATAATACAAGCAGTCTAATCAAAGTCCCGGATGGGCAGTGATCTAGATTTTCCCATTTGGCGACGCTCAAGTTATTAAATGGTCAACTTCAATTTATAAATAATGACAAAATGTTTTACATGTTAAAATTAGGACTGCAAAATTTGTTGTTTGGTAACAGCTTTTGTGTTTTGTTGTGTTTGAAGTGATCAAACATCACATAACTTTCTGTCTTAAATCTGAGAGTCTAAACAAGGAAAGGGAAGCGGGCAGGGAACAAAGAGAAGAGGAAAGAGTACTTTGTTGGGAAGAATGTCGGTATCTTTACAGTACATGTATATTATATGGATGTGATTGTTTCTTGTTATCCTTTAAGGGATAGAAAAGTAAGAATGTCTTAGAACTGAATAAAGTGAAAGAAACTTTAGACTCCGTTTCTCACAGTTGGTTTGATATATAAGACTTTTATCTATAACAAAGAAACAATTGAGGTTTATTTGCATTTATTTCGATGTTTGGTTGGTACTTTTAGTTTTTACCCTACAGAATTTCTTCGTTCAATGAATCTTATGGGAGTGAATTGCCCCGCAGTGTGGAAGACACATGGTTTGCCTCGCAAGTCATATGCGCCTTCTTTTGCGCTTACAATTAATTTAATGTTGATTACATTTCTTCTTTTGCGCTTACAATTAATTTAATGTTGATTACATTTCTTCTGCTCATCACGTTTGCCAATACTACTCTGTCAAGGTAGCAAAATATCTATTGGTTGTCAACTATGAGTGTGTGGCATCTTAAGCACGAAATAATTGTGTTTTGTTTGTTGGGGGGTGGGGGGGGGGGGGGGGGGGGGGGGAAGTGCGCGCGCGCGCTTGGGCTTTTAACTGAATGATGTGCTGGTATCTTGCTCATGTCTTGCCCCCACAATATAATTTCTCTTGTCAATTCCTTGAATTTCTTTTAGTCCTCTTATCATTTTGCACCTTACTCTTTTTAGTATTCCCTCCTGAATGTGCTTGTCTACTTACCATGTAACTTAATTTTGCCAACTAATGAGGTGGGAATAAGCTTATTGGAAATGAATCTTGCCCTTCTCTAATACTTCTACTGTAATTTTTAAACAATTCCCTAGTTTCTCTCCTGCCCCATTTTTTCTGAATTGTTCTCCGGTTTTTAGGTTCTCCTCTCTTAACACCATGATGCTTTTACTTCGGGTTCACATACAAACTTTCCTGGTTATGCTTCTGGGCCCACGCCACAGCTTTCTCTGGGATTTTCAGTTGTAGTTATTTAGATGGCACTCATTGCCGTTTCTTCTGCTTTACGTCCCTTTCTCCTTTTTTTTTTTTGAAGAGTTTTTTTATGCCAGCCAACTGCTAGAAACTCTTGGTCTGAGCATCATTTTCATTTTCTCCATCGGGTAGTCATCAGAAAAAGCTTCCTACATTTCTTTCTCCCTTTATATAGATCGCTTTCAATAGTCTGACTTGTATTCACCTTTGGGTTCTTCAGGAGATCTAATTTCTTTTTCAGGTCTCTGCCTATTGTTTTCTGGTTTCTTCTTGTTTGTAATGTTAAGACACCAAGCAACTTGTCGCCATTGCTGGAGGCACTTGTTACCTTCGGGTTTCTTCTCTGTAGACAAGTATAAGCATAATAATGATTCCGTACATCCAAAGCATATGCACCTATATTCCAGCATTTATGCTTTGCATTTCTTTTTATCTTTTTGGTGAACGATCTTACTTCTTCCTAACATGTTACCATTTTGTTTTGGCTGTGTTTTTTAACCATGGGATGGGTTTGTTACTGGCTTTTTGAATGGAGCGAACGTGCAACTCGCATGTATATTTGCCTCATAACAGATTCCATTCTGCTACCCTGTTTTCAGATTTTGCTTATTCAGATCGCATATTGAGTTACACTGTACAAATTGTGCTGCAATATAACCTCTGTTTTATGTGATTAAGAAATTTTCTTTGACTTTTATGGAGTTAATGCTACATATGTTACTCTCATCTGTCCTTGATTAAGAATTTGGTGAAGCGTTCTTGAGTCACTATCTGGTCTTCTTTCCAGGTCTTGCTATGCGCAAAAGGGGAAGATCTATCTACCTTTAAAAGTATCTTAAGCTATGTGCTTGAACTTGCCAGAAGTGACTTGAACTATGATATTCGCGACCGTGCTCGTGTTTTCATGAAACTTCTGTCATGTTACATATGTTCTCATGGAGCGGAGGGAGAAGAAAAACATCAACCAAATGAAAAGGACCTGCCACGTCTACTGGCAGAGTGCATATTTCGAGGACAAGCAAAAGCCATGTCGCCTGTACCAGTTAGCTATCGCTTTTATCTTCCTGGATCTCTTTCGTTGATTGTTCTTCATGCAGCTCCTGGGTATGATCCTCTCCCTGAGCCTTGTAGTTTGACTTACAATGACAATGGTCCTTCCTTAAATACTGCTGAGGGAGACTCTTCTAGAGACTCATATAAGGTAGAAGATCTCGACACAATATCAAGATCAATGGATGAAGAAAGCACTTGCAGTGATGGTTCTCAAGATTCTGCTACTGGTTCAAGCAGTAGTGGCATGAGTGGGTCTGCAAGTGGAGGTGAGGACAACACTGGTTCATTCATTAATTTTTCAGATGTTGCTAAATCCAATAAAAATCAGAATGGAGGTTCGGACGAGAATGATGCTCGTTTTGGTGTTAACAATTTGGGAGAATTGATGTCCAAGAGTGCTCTTGAATCATGGTTGGATGAGAAGCCTGATTCCAGCCACAGTTCGCCTGAAGAAAGTGATGTTCGTAGATCACTGGCAAGAATCTCTATTGGGGATATTACTGGGAGAGTTAAACCTAAAACCTATACACTCTTAGATCCTGCGAATGGAAATGGATTGAAAGTGGATTACACATTTTTATCTGAGATTTCCAGTGTATCCCCTTTGCTTATATGTGTAGAAGTCACCTTCACAAACTGTTCTACCGAGGCTATTTCAGAGTTAAATTTGAGCAACGTGGATGACAAGAGCCAAGATTCTTCAGACGGAGCACTGACGACTGAGAGGTGATTCAGGATATGATTTCATATTAGTTCTTCCAGTTTTCTTTGTTTTGTTTTCCTGGCCACTATATGAAAGGGTTATGGTATCCTTATAATTGTAATGCAACCTTTCGTCAGGAACTGGGTTTGTTGAGACTCCAACTCGTAACCAATTTGCAACAAGTGGATATTCCCATGAGGCTTATATACTGAGTGCTAACATGGTTTCTGGTGTAGGATCTACATTCTCAGGACACCACGCTCTGTAGCTAGACTATACTGCAATCTTAGGCATG
Source organism: Escallonia herrerae (assembly GCA_033070095.1). Classification (NCBI taxonomy): domain Eukaryota; kingdom Viridiplantae; phylum Streptophyta; class Magnoliopsida; order Escalloniales; family Escalloniaceae; genus Escallonia; species Escallonia herrerae. Next base: position 78,442 of record JAVXUP010003118.1, on the reverse strand, counting down.
GTGCATGCATGAAAATGGGTTGATACGTACAAATGTGCATCTCTTAATTAATACATCCTAGCTGAGATTTTGTTGTTTAATCTGGTGTGATCCCTACTGGTCCGTCAAAGTTTGTGACTTCTATGTAGGCCCGTTAAGTTTTGAATAAATATTTTTCTCATGTATTTGACATTTTTGTCATGTTGGAAGTAACTAAATTTAAATTAACGAGTGTTTTATTTGTTTACGTGCTTATTCGGTTTTGGTTTGTAAATTTGAGTGAAAGTTACCGAGATTCGGTTTTATAACAGTTTCTTACGTGATAAAACATACGAGTTCCTCTAGAAATTATTTGTTAATAAAGTTAAGCATCAAGCTTTTACTTGTTATGAGATCATTATTACTGGAAAAATTACTGATTAAAGTCTAATGAGGCATCAAATTGGGGTTTTTGATAGCAGATAGACATTCCCAATTTTCTCTCTGCCATCTCCTTCTATAGTCTGTTCATCACATCTTCTGGCAAACATTGTCACTTGGTTTCTTCTTTATCTGAAGTTGCGTTGGATATTCTTGTCTGTCTGGGAATACATATAGTTGTCACAGTGAAAGAGGTGAAAGAAGGATTTTTGGGTTGAGTCAATCAGGGTGGGGGGGATGGCTATAGAGGAATAGGATGACTGAATCGATACTTCAAACTCTTTATACAAGGCAAGAGACATGATATCCGTGCTTTTCCGGTTGGGATTCCTTTGCATGTCTATCTTTTGAATTTGGTATAATTAAAGAGGTATTCTTGACCAAGAGGACGAGCTAGTAGCCACTAATCTCCTGTCCTAGCCTTGTATAAGGACAACAAACTGCGAGGAATCTCATAATATGACACTGAACCCCTACCTGAAGACAGTTCTCATTTATACTAACGCTTGGAGGTTATTTCATATTATTGTCCTAGGAAAGAGTGGAACTACATATGAGACCATGATTATTGGAAAAGATACCTTACGAAGTTGTTATATCCTTCGTCTCATGTCAAACCCATAATATTCCTTCTACGTCTGCTTGATTTTTTGCTGTTACCCAGTCAGTGGCCAGGATTCCTGGACTTTAAGTGATGATTGACTTATTAAACCTTGTATGGGAACAAAAATCTAGATTGTATGCATTTGATTATTGTATGACTGATTAATGCCCTACTTTTATCTTGATCTGCAGTCCATTGACATCTCATAGTGATGTGCCAACACTAGTTCCCATGGAAGAAGTTACTAACTTGAAGTCTGGCCAGAGTACAAAGAGAATACTCCATGTTCGCTTCGATCATCATCTTTTGCCCCTGAAGCTTGTCTTGTGGTGTAATGGGAAGAAGCACCCTCTTAAGCTGCGGCCTGACATAGGTTATTTTGTGAGACCTCTTCCGATGGATATTGCACAATTCTCATACAAGGAATCTCAACTCCGTGGGATGTTTGAATACACGAGGAGGTCAGCAACCTGTTTTTCAGGTCCATTAGTTAGCTACAATTCTGTGTCTGCGTGTGTGGTTTAATTTATGTTTTACTCTTTCTCTGAACTTAAAACACTGTTCCTGTATGATGCATAATATTGCAGTGTGGTGTTTCTGAAGGTGTTCTTGGGGTGGCGTTTACCTTTGTAACCAGCGCTGCCTTAGGTGCAACGATTATGCTTCACAACTTCACAAAAGCAGCTTATTGTTACGCTTTTGTTTCTTTGTTTATGTTCATAACTATCCAAGTTATCTTAGGCACCTAGTATCCCCTTTGAAACCCTAAAGCTCCACATTGGAACCCCCTATTCCATTCAAAAAACTGGTCTCCATCCACAAGTTCTTCCTCAAAGTTTGGATCTTTTCTCTGAGTTTGCTCCTCTCTGAGATTCTTCTCACATTTTGTATCGACTGGCTTAGGGTTAATCTTTGTTTTGTTCTAGAGTGGCATAGTACAATCTTTCGAATTGCTTAGAGTATGAAACAAAAAGTGTCTTCCTCATTTCTTGTATGTTTGCTTAGTATGCTTGCAACGAATGACCGCGTTTTTTATTGCTGCATACCTTTGAGGATCTTGTGCGTTCTGTAAGTTTATAAAAATGCTGTTTCTCAACTCAACCCAATAAACTCTTTGCCAAGCTAGTTTGTTAAAGTGTACTTTCTTACACTTTCGTCCATTTTTCTCTCGGTCTAGCCTTTCCTCTTCTTACACCCGTCAACTTGGCAAAAGTAACTTCTCCTCATTGAATATGTTCAAACCATCTCAACCGATGCTTTAGATATTGATTAGCACCTCTTGATTGACTATATTCCTCCTTAATGCTTTCTTCTTTAAACAAGTGTTGGCAAATAAGATAATTACTATAACAACTTATCAGGCTTTTTCAAAATGCAAAGGCACCGTTCCAGTTGGGTAATTACTCTAGACTACCTTTATTGGACATAAATGGGAGATGAAACTATTGACTTGCATATATTTGCTTTGCTACCATGCTAATAGCAAAATTCGTAGTTTTTCTCATTTAAAATAAAGGATATTCCTATATTCTGGAACGTCCCTAAAAGGGGCTGCTTTGTAGATATAAATGGTATTCAACATTAGCCTTTAATAACACGGAGACAAGAGAAGACCAGGCACTCGAAAAGGAGCAAAGGGGCTGAATCGGAGGTAAACAGTTGTCATTGTAATTGTCAAAGCTGTGTAGTAGTAAATATGGAAGTGGCTAGCCTTAACCACCACCATGGTAATGTTTCTACCACCAACAAGCCCATTGCAACACAACTGCAAGTACCACTTATTATTGTCCACCTTCACCAAAAACCATCCTACCTATCCACCATTCTCATTATTTCTTGGTTATATTCAAAACTCGACTGATTTAGTAGAGGAGATGCTAAAGGAAGGTGGAAGTGAAGTATACAAGTATTTAGGAAATGGTGGAAGAGAAGCTGATGTTCTGACTGCATGTTTCTCTCGTAAAGGTTTATCCCTCATTCAACATTTTTTTCTCAACATTTGGCTTCGAGGTTGAAATTGGGCTGCATATTCTCCCGTTGAGTGGCACTGCAGTTTGCGTCTATTGACTGTGTTGGTTATTGTCGGTGGTCCTATTTTGGTTAAATGTACTGGAGTGACAAGAGGGTGCTGTAGCTCAGAAAGAAAGTATAAATAGAATTTGAGGTTGACGAAGGTAACAATAACTGGTTGCTCTCTGATTTGCTAATGGCATGGATATTTTTGGTAAGAGACAATAATACAGGAGGAAGTGGAGGTAGCAGAAGAAGGAGAATGAGGAAGATGTTGAGAAGAAGAACAAAAGATCATCATGTTTTGCATCCGAGCACAGTGAAGGATGGGAGATTGTTATCGATAAGGAAATCACTTTATTGACTAATTGTTTTAAGTTCTATAAACGTTCTAGACCTCATGACTTAACGTTTATGTAGTACTAAACTAATTAACCTACGTTGATTAGTGTTGTCTTGTTGTTAAAAGATTGCTTTTCAGAAGTGTTCTATACTGGTATGGATTGCACTAGTGCAACTAGTTTAGAATCTTGTGCTCGACATTGAAACATGTTATCATGGTCAGCGAATAACATTGATCTTAACCAATCTCTGAGTATGAATAATATGTAGTATCCTTATGTCATAGTCAAACTTTGATATTTTTGAGGCAGCAATAGGTGATATCCTTCATTTCCATTATGTATATTGTTGTTATTGTCCATAAGAGATTACTTTTATTTTAAACTGTGCTGCATACCAAGGTTTCGATAATATTTTCTATCCAACGGGGAAAGAGAAGAACCAAAGTAAATCTTATGAGTTCCATTTGAATGAGGCAAGCAGACAGGTGGAGATGTTGTCAGCTGCGCATCTGACTGTTTTATCTTTAGGAAGATCTGAGTCTAGTTGTTGAAGTCAGAGAGATGAAATATTTCTTTTCTTGTTGTATGTAATAGTTGTCATTTTTTACATCCGTACCAAAAAAGGTGTTTACTTTTTCAATTGTTGTACTGGAGTTGGATTTAATTTCTATCACATACTACAGGTGCACCTTCATTGATTACATTAGGGAGCTGGACAATGAGAAGGGTGAAAGCTCACTGACGAAAGACAAGTTTCTAATTATCTGTGAAAGCTTGGGATTGAAAATGCTAAGTAATGCCAATCTTTTTCTTGTATCTGTGGACATGCCTGTTGCTGCCAATCTAGATGATGCATCAGGTTTGTGTATGCGCTTCAGCTGTGAGATTCTGAGCAACTCAGTCCCCTGTTTAATTACTATTACCCTTCAAGGTAAATGCTCCGAACCGCTGGACGTGTCCGTGAAAGTCAACTGTGAAGAAACTGTATTTGGCTTGAACTTCTTGAACAGGGTTGTCAATTTCCTACCCTGAGCCTCCTCAAACTTGCTAATTATTAGAAGGGCGATAGATGCTGTGTCGGTTCTTCACTGTTTCAGTTGACGTCATTGTGCTTTTGTGTATCAACAATATGTGGAACATGTACATTAATCTCATCACACCATTCTTTAGCTTTTTGGCGTTCATGAATGCAAGTTTCTTTCCCTCTATATTTTTCCGAAATAATGTGGCTGCTGTTGAGTCGCAACATTAATGGGTTCACGGCCCACTTTTCCACCTAGTTGATTTGGATTGGATCTCGATGAAATAATACATCCTTTGTTCTTGTTAAGAGTTTGCCTTTTTACTTTATTATGCCTTGCATTTTTTATATCACCGTGTGGCATTTCTATGTGCATTCACTGCATGCCTTTCCACGCAATAATATCACATGCTCATCTTTCAATATCTCTCACTGCTAAGCACTTGTTTTCCCGTAGATGAGCCGAATGAGAGGAACGGGAAAAGAACATTTTTCTAATGCTGCATTTGCGGTATTTATTTTCCTTCAATTGCAAGTGTAGGATTGGTTTTCAATTTTCTCATCTTTAAAACATGGGTCAACAACCGTAATACATATTGGGCACATCAAAATCCAAGATACTGGGACAAGATCACAACTTTGATTATTGTTTGTCCATCAAGTTCTGAAGCTTTTCCTTCTCTTCGGAACTGTTCTTCAGCATCTTTGTTTTGTTTTGCTCACAAGGGCAATAAATAGCGGAACTCAGAAGCATAAGGCTGGATTTCAACCTTTTTTTCTATGGGAGATTTGCTTTCACCGTTCAGGCACTCCATTATCAACCTTTTCGATGAGCCAAGTTGTGGCAGTTGGCTATAAATCCATTCCAGAAGTGACTCCATGTCATCTGCAAAATCTCTCATGTGCCATTGTAGAAGCTTCGGCACGATGATCCTTTTCTTGCTTGTGACCCCCACGGAAGCTTCCAGATACTCCACTCTTGCTCTCCCAAGCTCATTGACAATTTCATCTGCCGTATACACCCTTAACTGCAATTGTGAGATGAACCTAGTTGAGGTTTACGAACTCTTTTATGATAAAAAGGCATTTCCTTAAAATAAATTGCAGCAGTGCTGCTCTTACTGCTGCTGAAGACCAGCTGCCTCGGCAAAGAGCGAATGTCACATTGGGTTCTGGGTACCCCAGTCCATAGGCATGCCGTAGTAGCATTTCTTTTTCATCCGTTGGGCCCTTGTAGATCAGATATGAGTATGTCAGATTAATTGGGAGGCACTGAATCTAGGCTCGAGGCATTTACGCTTGTGCAGTTTGACATCAATGCTCGGGAATTTGGTGTGTCGAGAGAGGAAGGTATGAAAGAGATATCAATGCCTGCAATGATAAATAGGTTGTGCATGCATGCATGCTTCCACGGGCGCGGGCATGTGTTTTTGTGTGTGTGTGTGTGTGTGTGTGTGTGTGAGAGAGAGAGAGAGAGAGAAAGAGATATGCTTGAGCAGTTTGACACTAATGCTGCGTATTTTCTGTGTGAGAGAGGGAGGGATCTTAAAGCTTCTCGAAAGCAATATGAAAAAATTGTTTTAGTGCAAATTGAACTTTTTGACCTGGGACATACCGAGAGATGAAATGTAGTAGCTAGGTATAGACATTAGTCTACTCACGTGATTGGAGCCAGATGGATGCCGGAGGATGAAGTGCTCGATCGCCAAAGAATTTAGTACAATGCCGCCCACATTCATTGCTGCCTGGGTCAGACAGTCGCCGCAATAGGGTAAGTACATATGGAAGAATTTCAATGACTATTCTAGATATTTTGCAAGGTTAGTAGTGGTACTTGTTTATTGTATATGATTTAATGCTTATGGTTGAGAAACATCTGCATTTCCCTTTAATAGATCCTTCAGTGGTTGCAGGATATATTTATTTACTTAAAATGTGCTTGACATTGTCACGTATACCTTGTTCATGAGTGACAGTAGCTTCTCCTGTGAGGAAGGCAATCCGTGTTGCAAAAATGCCTGTAATAGACAATACATCACTTATTTGCTGCATAAGGTACGTATCTTGTCTTTTTTAATGTGGCTTAAGATGTCTTACAGTACATGCATTATGCAGGCGTTATAGACGTTGATCCAGAATGCTAACTTCTGCTTGTAGGTTAAGAAAGTTAAGTCCACGTTGCATAGTTTATGCATCAAAACCCTGGAAGAGAAGAATATGTAAAGTACCTCCTTTCTGAATATCTTTCTGATAAAGGTCATGCTCAGAAATTGGAAAACTACCTCAATTTTCCCATATCTGGAAAACATTCAGACACACGGGTTGTATCCAGCGAGTTTCTTGTGATTTGAATGAAATTTTTGTATGGGCCAACATCTCTGATAATACCATCTAAATCTGGTAGTATGCCATAAGGGTCGAGTTTTTTTGTGTCATTGTCGAGTGGAAGTGTGGCTGCTGTACAGATGAAGGAGGTTTTTGACATGAAGCCTTTCGAGTTCATGCAGGAGTTAGTATGCTTTGGAGTGATGGCTGATTTTTTGTTGTCCAGCGACACCTGGTTCAGTTTGAGGTATATGCCTATTAAGCAGCTAAGCAGTTCTTCTGAGAGTTCATTTGGTTTCTGAATACCAATTTCAATATCTAGATAGCTGTGGTTTCTGCTGCTGCTGGGGCATCTTGAATTTTCCGGAGTATCATCTGTTCCTAGAGAAGAAATATTAGATTTCCAAATTTGAAGTTCCATATATAAAAATATGAACTACCGTTTGTTCTGAGTTTGATTATGAGGAGTACAAAGATGCGGTATTATCAGATTTGGGTGTCCGTGGGGTGTATGGCAAAAATACAAGAAACTTACTGGTGGACCATGTTGATGACATGCTCTTCATATCCGAGTAAGTACCTATTGAGGCTCTTCTTTCTCTTCTTATTCGGTGAAGTCTTCGCTCATCAGGATTTTGTAAGGTGGAAGGCAATTCGCAATCTTTGCAATCTGTTATATTTCCCTGTCTGTCAAGTAATCGCTTCTGTGGTCGTTGCTTCCGCTGCAGCTGGTGCAGTTCCCTTTTTCTTCTATGCGCTTTCTCCTCGTACAAGCATGATTTCAGCTCATCAACTTTTCTCTCCAGCGAGAAAATCTCTTCCTCCACCACAGCCATTTCTGCAAGAAGTGCTTGAACCTGCAACCGAAAAAGGGAGTGTTAATAAGACCCAAGTTTCAAGGTTGAACTTGTTAAGGATAACTTTTTACTACCATTTTTGCCCCTTCAGACTTCTGTCATTTCGACATTATTTTTGGAGCATATATACGTTTCCTTCGGGGTCTGCAGAATAAGGAAATGTTTGACGATACAGAGCAGATGTATGACGAATGTGTACCTTAATTGGGAGAAAGGATGAGAGGCATGGACAAGAATGAACAGGACCTTCCAGTGCACACTGCAAGACCCTGTTCAATTTCAGTTCCCCGTCTAACTCTACTTGCAAATTTTCCACCTGCAGAGCTTATTATAGGCTAAGAACGCACTCCCTATAGCATGTAATAGAAGAATATTGAGGAACCCAGAATGGAAAGACGGCTCATCGTACCTCCTCCTCGAGATCAACTATTTTTCTCTTCTCCTCGTTCGGCTGCATCAACAAATCCTCGAATTTCATCCTTCTTTCATCAGAACATTAAGCTCAGAAGCTGTCCGCGTGTGCGACAGAAGGGAGAGCGAGAGATTGAAGCTGGTTTAGAACTAAGAATATGAACTCGTGGAAAATAAATATGGGAGAGACTAGAATGTATAAAGGAGGAGAATGTAGGGTGGAAGAGATTGGAATCTGCGGTTGGAATCGTTGGGGAAGGAGTATGTCAAATGTTCTGAACATATAAATGTGTGTACAAGCAGTCCATGAACGTGAACTCACTTGCCCAAATATTAATTCAACAATGAGGTGAAGACGTGAAGTCCATGACTAGCTTAAACCTCCAACCGCTTGGTTGGTCTTAAGTTTAAAGAAGAAAGGGCAGTGTTTACCTCAAGTTGTTGTCAATGCAATTTTCACCACTAGTATATTTCACGGGTCTTTCTTTTTGAACATGTATATATCTATCTATTTCTATACATATATAAAAGCACGTATGGGCTTACATGGCTAATTTTTTCTTTCCTTAAAGTATCCTTTCTAATTGATATTTCTATAACAGATTAATGGTGAGTAAGGGTCTTTTTGACTTATAACATTTCTTTTCCATTAAATATCCTTTCTAAATTATAGTTTTATTTAAAAACGAGGGTGTTTTGGACTTACTCATAGGATATCAAGCATCTTTCTTTAAAATACCATTATTTGAATATATATTTTTGTTAGAGTTAAGGATTGTTTTGACTTTTGATTAAAAACTTTTCTTTTTATTATACCTATTTTTAATAAGAGTTTTAAAAAATAAGGGTTTTTTTTTTTACTTTTCATATAATATCATGTCTCTTTCATTAAATTATCCTTACTGGAACATATGCTTTTATCATAGTAAAGAGATCTTTTGACTTAAATTATAATAGAGTTACTACATCTTCTCCGTCATATTCAATTAACGAAAACAACTTGTAAAGAACATAATTTCTATAAAGCCTTTTTCGAAAAATATAATATACTAAGCTATATTCAATATTTGTCAGAATTCAATCCTTTTTAATTTTGTATTTCATATGTCTATGTTGATATGCATGCTACAGATTTGAATTATTCTGCATATATATAGATTTCAATACAAACATATTAGTACATTGAATTAGAGTGTTGTTAAAAATAAGAGTGTATTTAGCTTCTCTTAGGACATCAAGCATCTCTCTTTAAAATATGCTTACAGGAATATATGTTTTAGTTAGAGTTAAGGGTTCTTTTGTCTTTTAAAAGAAAAAAAAAACTTACGAAAACCTATAAAACCACCCTTTGAACTCCTACGTGTTTTTTTTATTACCGAAAAATTTCTATCATAACCTACTACTTTCATTCACATTAAAGCTAAACTACCTCAAGCTACTATATCTTCTCCATCAATTTTGATCAATGAAAACAATTTGCAGAGAATAATGTTTTCTATAACCTTCAAAAATGTAAATATAATCTGCTTAAACTAGATTGAATACTTTATCAGAAACTTATTTCCTTTTAAATTTTGTGTTTCATATTTGTATGTTGATGTGTATGCTACAAATTTTAATTATTGTGCATGTATATATATTTCAATGTAAACATTTGTGTACATTGAAACTATTATATAACTGAAATTTAATTCTAGATTTCAATTACAGATATATTGGTGTAGAAAAACTATAGTAAACTGGAGTTTCTTTAAAAAAATTTAAATGCATAAGAATTGATTTTATCATACAATTTTATTCCTAATTATAACTTGAGTTCGTGGTAAGTATATAATCCTATATTCGTATTAGAGTTATTGAAATACCTTTATTTCATGGCAACATATCATTTATATGGTTATTGTCTTTCTATAATGCATTGTATCCCGATGTATCATATATTTACATGATAATAGGTTTCATATGACTATTGTCTTCACATATTTCACTCTTATAAAGTGATAGGACTAGATGAACCCCAATTAATAAAGTCTTTAATTTATTTCGGCTCAAATGATTAATAACTTTTGTTAGTTTGAAACTCTCAAGTTTTTATATGCAAGGGGTTAAATAACTACATGATTTTTTTTGAAAATATTTTTTTAAGTTAAAAAAGTTCTCTAAATATTTTGACTTTTAGATGGTGAGGCTAAATTACTACTGTTTTGCTAACTTTAAACATATTGACGCTAAAGAGGTTCATTAATGTATTTTTTAGTGGCAAAAGACTATTAATATAACCAAAAGGGGTAAGGATCTCGCCCCAGCGTACAAAATAATCTCAAACAATTAAAATGGCTTCAATTTTTTCATTAAAAATACCCTTTTAGAAATAAAAGGTTTACTAAACTTAAGTGTATTTTTACTTTTAAGAAAGTGAGCCTAAACTATAATATTTTAAGTTAATCATAAACAATTTACTGCTAAAGAGGTTAAAAGTTTACTAATGCATCAGTAAGTGACAAAAATGTGGGAGTGGATCTAGCCCAATTGTATAAATATGATACTAAGTCTTTGTTCGCCTTTAAAGAAAACCTTATCGAAATATAATCTTAAAACTTATCAATATCAAAATCGATAAAATGAGCACTTAATTCTCCTTGTCTTACTTCTTAGAGAACCGTTCCTAAGTTCACGTATCATTTTTTTTCTATAAATTAAGGTGTACCAGTTATTATCTCTATTACCTTTTGCATATAACTACATGTATTGACATGTGACAAAGCCAAAATATCTACAAGTTCAACTAAGCCTTCTTTTTTCAACTTTTATGATAAATTTGTGTTAATTTGTTTTTGGTAAAACAGTAAATTCTTATAATTTTGGGACTCGTGTCCTCGAGGTTAGGCTGAATTACAATCAATGATATTAAATTTTAAAAGGTAAAGTCATATTGATCCGTTAAAAAATTTATTTTTTTTGGTTATGTCGATACATATTTTTTAAATGTTGATACTCTCATCATTTTATATCTACAACGTATATACAATATAAAATTTTACAAATCCTAAAATTTTAAATTAGGATTTTAACCCAAATATATTCTCCCATCATCCCATCATCCCATCACTGCACCTTCCTCAGCAAGCACTCAACATAAAAGTCTCAAACTGGCTCAGCCTCACTAGCCACATCATCCCAGCACCGGTGAACGCCGGTGGTGGAAGGCTGCAGCTGCCGTGGTGTTGCGTAATAGTTTGATGCAAACAAGAAATTTTATACATCTTCTTCCAAATTTTAAATCTCAAATTCAAATTTTTTTATTTCTGTTCATTTGGTTTGTTGAATTGTGATGATTTGTTACAAGTTAGTAGAATGAGAAAGCCGTGACAGTTGATTGGGGTGAGAAGGCTGAAGAAAAGTGAAAAACTTAAAAAACACAATATGGTAGGATGTGATTTTGGCTTTGGTTGTGGCCGAATGGGGGGGGGGGGGGGAAGGGCGTGTGTGTGTGGGTATATGTGCATATTGTCTATGTGTGTGTGGATGGGTGCATGCGTATGTGTGGATGCATGTATATGTTGTCTGTGTGTGTGGATAGTCTAAATGGATGATAGTGGTGGCAGGGCTGTATGGGTGAGTTGAAGGGATGATGAATGACATTTGAAGAATTACATTTCTAAATGACGAGCATCTTGATTTTAACATCCTTTGAGTATTTTCTTTCGGTCAACAGACATAAGTGTTATTTATTCCAACTAATGGGCATACTTGTAACTTTTTCCTAACTTCAAGGTCATGGATGTAATTAACCCTAAAATTTTCTTAACTCTCAAAACCTTATGCCATTGGTATTATGTTTTTTTTTTCTTTTTATTTTGATGATACAGGTCTTTATCTAATGAATGATCGAGCTTACAAATTATTCTTGATGAACTTTTGTTGAATTTTATCTATATAAAAATTGTAATGCGTATATATAAATATAGGGAGAAAGACGTAGGTTTGTGAACATTATCGAAATTACTTAGTTCATTACCACTATCTGATATCAACTTCACACATACATTTTGTAGTATGGATTTCAAAAGGTCACACAGAGACACATATGTATATATACTTTTTAGAAGAATAGGTAAAGTTTATGTTAAAAATAAAAAAACTTAAGGCAAATATATGTTAGAGTTAATTACGCGGTTGACCATCAAACTGACCACGGCCAAGTCGCAGCCTTAGCTCACCCAATGCTCAACACCCATAACCACCGCCACACCGTCATCCCTACAACCCATCCACCGCAAAATTACAGCCCTACCACCATTGTCGCTGTTATATCCCATCACACCCGCCCCTACAATACCCCAGCCCTGTCTCCGCTTCTGCAATACCCCACCCCGCTGTCGCTACAGTACCCACATCACCACCAATGTTAAAGTACTTTGCGCCGCCACTATAGTAGCTGGCGAGGTCCCTTCGACCATCATAGTTCGATGGATCTCCTTCTTCTTCCTTTGGCATCTCCACAATTGAAATCACCATTTTTTGTTATTTTGGCAGATTAATATCCTTACGAGGAGGATGATGGAGGAGCATCTTTTGAAATATTTTGATCATGACATGGTGGCGGGATCCGATTATAGTGACGGCGATTGCGGCGGATGGGATCCGAAGTTGATGGGGTGCTTAAGTGATGATCGGACATCAATGCGATCGTCTTGGTTGTGGTGATGACGGTGGGTGGCGAGTTGGTGGGGCAAAGACTTGGGCGTGGTTGTGGTGGTGGTGGTCGGTAACGATGTGAGTGGGGCAGTGAGGCTTGGTTTTGGTAGTGGTGGTGGGCGGTGAGGCTGGTCGTGGTCGTGGAGGTGGGTAGGTTGGCGATTAGGGGTGAAGAAGATCCATTTGGGGTTAGGTTAATTAAAGAAAAAACAATTCTATTTGGGGTTAATTGATGAAAAAGAAATTATTGTTAGGTTCAATTGAAGAAAAAATAAAATATATTTGGGGTCAATTAAAGAAGAAGAAAAAATTGTTGGGGTCAATTGAAGAAAAGTTAGACCAAAAATCAGAAGGAAAAAAAAGAGAAGTAAAAGAGAATCTTGTTCTTTTATCATTTGACAATTTTGCCCCTTAATTAAGCATCATGTGCCTTGCACATGGGCAGTTAACGGACTAAAATTAACGGAGTGACTTAATTGAGATCGATTGAAAGATTCAATGGTCACTTTGACACAAATCGAAGTTCAGTGGTCAAAGTAAAATTTGTCTAATAGTTCGATGGTCAACCGCGTAATTAACTATATATGTTATATTGTATCTACAACTAAATTAATAACCTTATTTTACCACTACGATAAACAAAGTCATGCTAGATAAATATAAAAGAGAGTTTTAAAGTACACTATCAAGAGAAACTTAAACTACACTATAGATTTTTCAATTGAAAAGTAGAAAAAAAAAGTATATTTAAAATTAAGCGTCGTTTTAAACAAATTGCACTCGAACATTGGAACTTAAAGATATAAAAAGTTCAAAAAGACTTGCTTTGTACTTTAATCCTAAAAGAAAAGATATATGAAACTTATACTCCCTTCATACCAAATTATTTGATCATATTTGACGCAAGTTTTTTTAAGATATAAGTTTTATTTTATGAATTTCTCATTCTATCCCGTGAGAGAGAGAGAGGGGGCAGGATGAAATTGATTCAGTAGAGAAAAATGAGTTGGTGAATAACTAAATGTGGAGAGAGAAATAGAATAAAAAAATATCTACAAAGGGTAAACGTGTAAAAACGGTTACAAAATCTTTTTTAATTTGAAAACTGATCAATTTTTTTTAGACAATCCAAAAATAAAATTAATCAAATTTTTTTCTTGAGACCAAGGTAATTGTAGAATAGATCATCATCAAAAGCAAATAAACTGTAAGGGATATTTTGACCCCCAATAATCATTGCTACAAGAAATAACTGGATAGAAAGAAACATGATAGGTTATGAATGATGATACTGAAAATCATAAGTGATTATATTTTGAACTTTAGTAGTGATGATTGTAGAAAAAAATGTCAGAACTCTAAAAGTGAATGATAGAAAAACTTTAGAAAAATTATTGAAAGTTAGGGCTACTAAATTTGTTACTTAAGCAATTCAGTTTCTATATGTGTCCTGATAAATCTCTTTAGCTTGATTGATTCTTGATTTTAAAGATGCAACATTTAAGCTCCGAGCTCATTTCATCTTACAAACGTTGTTATACATTTATTAATAATAATTTCTTCATGTTAGGCACTTTATTTTAGAAAATCCTTTTTCGGTTGGTTATTGAACTTTTTGTAATATATACAACTTAATTATAATTCAAATTTCTTCTTAATTTCATTTGCTAAACATATATATGCCATCAAAACATAATACATGATAATAGACAACTCCAATATAAACACTTGATATTAATTATCTATAAAAACTTTATTCACTTTGACCGTTGTACAATCAAACTCGTAGTATTTCGTGAAAGTTAGATATTTGTGGGAGATATTTGAGACTAATTACAATACCAGTGTACGAGACTAATTGCAATGCCCGTACGACAACTTGATGTCACGAAAGAAATAAACATGATAAATAATAAAAAAAATATTGGTGACAATTGACGTAAAAAGTTCGGGTTTGAAAGTAAGACCATACCTCATTTTTATCGTGATGCATTTGGCGACCATTGTAAACTTTTTAGCACAGAGTAACGGATGTAATAACACACGTAGTACTACGATGGAAATAGCCTCCCCCTCTGTGAATAAACACATCCAGAGACACGACATCTATCGCTACCTCGAACAAGTTATTCGTATTTGTGCATGCGAAGTCTTGAGCCAACTTTCCAAGAGACTAAATAATTTTGAGCTTACAATTAGACACCACCGCCTTTTTGGATCGATGCACGTAAACTTGGCACCAGTAGAAGCAATCTATCAACTTTGTGGCCGGGGGTTATGACGTTTGTTATCTAGTCATAACAAATCTGTCTAAGATACAAAGTGAAAATAAAATGCTGCCAATATTCCATGCAAATAAAACAAAAGAGAAATGATAACAGTAATTGTATCACTTCTGGGTATATAGTTGCACTCTAAAATAAGGAACAAAATACATTTTTTTATCAAGTTGATAAAATGCAATAGTAAAAGCTTTATTAATTTGAGGAATCAAGCGTTTCGAGAAATAATTGTTATTTAAACTTTGTTCATTCACTTTCAATACAAAAAGAAGAAAAAAATAAGTCTAATACTTCCTTGTTGTTTATTGAGATAAATTTAAATAAAGGTACCGATACTAAAGCAAAAATTAACTATATTATTTTTAAAAAAGCTACAACTTTTTACTTAATAACATGCTCTCTAATTGTTATTTGTTCTCTCTATAGTTGTCATTTTTTGAATTCCTGGTCATAAGTACGACTAACAGAAATAATTGTAAGATAAATCTTACATAATTTTTAAGTAAGATATATACTTGTGATTAGTAGAAAAATACTAACGGGTTCTTACATAGTATATCTAAGTATTTTTTTCACATGCGAAACTTGTATAGTATAGAGTTCTCAAATGGGCCGGGCTGCCCCGACCCGGCCCCCTTCATGAACAGTATAGGCCCGCCCTTTTAGGGCTTAGGGCCTGGATCAGGCCTGAATTTTCTGGAAAAAAAAAAAAGCCCAGGTTTGGCCCGGCCCGAATGGCCCCCCCCCTCTTTAAATTCAGCTTTTCCCAGCTTTTCCCCCCAACGGATTTATTCCTCTTTTTCTCCCTAAATTTCACTTTTACCCCCCCCTCCAACAGCAAAATAACGGCTAGTTTGGGAGGTATTTTAGTCCAAGTTAATTTTTTCAACTCTTTTAAGGTTTTTACACTCTTACCCTCCCCAACAACTATAAACGGATAGTTTTTAGAGGTATTTTGGTCTTTTGTGAAGTTTCAAAAATCTATAAATTCACACTATTTCTCTCTAATTTTTCACACCAATCTTCTTACTCTCTCTTATATAAACATTCTACATTTCTACAAGCTTTGCTACTTGCTACTCTTACTAATTACTACTCTTATTTACTAATTAGTACTCTTGCATATTATTACTCTTGTTTATTATTACTACTTTTGCTAAATTTTAATTACTAACCACTCTTCTTATTAATTTGTTACTCTCTAATTCTTTTGTCTAGTAATTAGTAATTAGTGAATTTTTATATTTATTAATTACTATTACTAATTTTTTTTAATTACTAACTCTCTCCAATTTCGAATTACCATCAGTGATTCATTTGTTACTCTTTAATTCTTTTAATTGTTATTTCTAATTACTAATTACTGCTCTTATACTTGTGTATTTAGTTACTCTTACTAATTTTATTTTCAATCTAGTAAAAAAGTTTAGCGTCAAATATGGCTGGATTACTGAAGAAACTGAAGCGTGGATCATCATCATCACAAACACCACCACCACCACGAGCGCCAGCACCACGGCCATCACAAACACCAATCCAAGCACCACCACAACCATTCGTTCCTGGACGAATGAGTACAGGCTGTATGATAGATACCCAAGCCAATTGGGAGTTCAATCAAAACATTCCAGATTTTGAATACACGCCTGATCAAGACCCCCCGCATTATAGTCAAGGACGCAGCTCGGTTGGCGAAGCTACTACTCCGTGGCATAATCTTAACCCTATGCCTGGTCATGATGAAGAAGGGCCGAGCAATGCCTCCGGTAATGAGCCAGAAGTCCAAAAGGGGAAAAAAAAAGAAAGCCGAGTGTTGGAATCATTTTGATGAAGTTATGGTGGACGGCATCCGAAAAGCTCGATGTAAGTACTGTGCTAAATTATTTTCGTCTGGTAGTGGTAATGGACATCTTAACAGGCATTACCCTCAGTGTGCACCTCGACAAGGCCACGTCGAACCTACCCAAACGCAGTTATCTTTTGACGGTAAGTTATTTGTTTATAATCAGCGAGAGCAAAGAGACGGTCTCGCTGAATTTGTTATTCACGATGAACAAGCCTTTTCTTTTGCCGATAATGCTAAGCACTCTAGATATATGAACACATACGTTCAACCTTTGTACAAAAAGGTTCATAGAAACACAACTAGATCCGATGCACTCCGACAGTATAATGCTGCTAAAGCACGCCTGATCGATTATTTCGATAAATTTGACGGTAAAGTTAGTCTTACTTCTGATATTTGGCAATCTCCGTTTACTTTTGTTAGTTATACTTGTGTGACGGCCCATTGGATTGATGCGATTGGATTATGCACAAGAGAATCATCGCTTTCGAGCTCTTTCCTTTTCCGCATGATGGAATGAACATTGCTAGTATTATATTAAAAGCATGTACCACATTTAAATTAAAGGATAAGATTATGAGTATTAGTTTTGATAATGCTTCTAACAATACAGCTGCTGTTGATGCTTTACAGGAGAGCCTCAAACCTGTACTTTCTGGTAAATTATTTCATGTTCGTTGTGTTTGTCATATAATTAATTTAATTGTTCAAGATGGTTTAGCTGCTGCAGGAGATATTCTTGTCAAAATGAGGGGTATGACAGCGTATGTTAATAGTTCGAGTCCGAGAACACAACAATTTAAAACGTTGTGTGTTGAATATAATATGCCTCGCAGGAGAGCAGTTACAGATGTGGTCCACAGGTGGAACTCTACATACCATATGCTTTTACACATTCTGGCATACAGAGAAGTCTATACGCATTTTCTACTAACCTTGTTCCCAGCCGGCTTGCCAACTCAAGAGGAATGGCAGATGGCCACATACCTAGCTGAATTTTTGGAGGTATTTTACACGTCTACCAATTTATTGTCTGGTACGTACTATCCCACCTCTCCTCTCGCTGTAATAGAAATTCTCAAGATGGCTACAATGTTAACAAAATGGAGATATATAGGACCCTTTAAGGAAATAGTAAAAGTGATGGATAAAAAGTTTAATAAATATTGGAGTGAACTGCCTGTTATTTTTGCTGTGGCTACTTGTTTAGATCCTAGGTTAAAGTTGCATGGCGTGAACGTCTCGATACAAGAGATATCGAAATTAATGTGCTACCCAGTAGAGGATACAACCGCACTCACAGCGAAAGTGAGCAAGACATTTGAGGAACTGTTCAACCTCTATCGTAATTCTGCTGACGTGCGCGGGCGAGCTTCATCATCGACTGCTGAGAGGTATTATGCGCCATACCTTAAGGGCTTTGAACATCTAGTAGCAAGACAACTACCAGGTGAAGGTACTTCTAATTCGGCAGGTTCGTCTACTTTTTCCTCTTTTAATGAGATTGGTGTATATTCAAATACTGATCATTATTCTGATTTATCAATGCAAGAACAGGTTAATTTTAATTTGTTAAATTTTTGGAAACAAAATCAAAACATGTATAAAACTTTATCCCAAATTGCACGGGATGTACTGCCAGTGCAAGCCTCCACGGTTGCTTCAGAGTCGGCATTTTCAGCGAGCGGGAGGGTTTTGGATGACAGGAGGAGTCGTCTTAACCCCGAGTCGCTCGAGCTATGTGTATGTTGGAAGGATTATCTTGATGCGAAATACCGCGAGCAAGATAAACCGATTGATGATAGGAAGAGCAGTGACTCGGATGTTGAAGTACTTCCGGATGATTAGGTAATTTCTTTTTATTTTCCTTCTCTTAAGTTTTAAGAATAAAATTTCTCACAAAATATAATTTTTTTCATATATATATATATATATATATATATATAATAAGTTTTTACAAGCAAGATAGATATTTTTTCGTATATATAAAAAAATAGGTAACTTCGCCTGTTTGTTTACAAGCAGCCGGTCCCAAGCCCGGATAAAAGGAGGAGGGCCTATAAACACATTTATCTTCAATGTATATGATTTATAATAAAATAAAAGGATAAAGATTAGGTTCGTTAAATTGTGAATATTGGACATGCCTAGAGTACAATTTGCTTAAACAATAACAACAAATTACCATAATTAAACCCCTTACCTTGAATAACAAGAAAATGCAAAAAAAATTAAAAAAAATTGGGCCCGGGCCTAGCCCAAGCCCGGCCCTAAATGTTGGGCCTAGGGCCTGGGCCTGGGCCCATATCCCCAGAATCTGGCCCGGCCCGGCCCGGTTTGGCAGCCCCCTTGGCCTGGCCCCGGCCCGTTTTGCTGGAGGCCCGATGGGCTTGGGCTGGGCCGGCCCAAGCCCGGCCCATTTAACATAGTATCATCGAGATGACACTTGAAGTTATACGAAAGGTCATCTGCATATTTTCATATGGAAATATCTAGTGGTGTCACCTTATGTTTATCACTTTAAATTTAGATGTCGGTTTTAATATTAAAGGCAATTCTACTTTGCTCCTTTTATCTATCAATTCATTTTAATTTTAAATTTAGTGATGTCCCCTTATATCTATCACTTTAAATTTAAGTATTGGCCTTATATATATATCAATTCAATTTTATTTTTCTAGTATTAGAGGCAATTCTAATTTGCTATTTCGGTCCCACATTTGCACAGTACAAGTGAGCAAATGTCACAAAAATATTTTCAAGCGGTAAAAACACATATGTCCCTTATGTCCGTATCAGTGATGCACATTTACTAATGGTATACTCTTACTTGTCCAACTTGCCAGTACACTTTGTCAGATAAATAAATAGAAGTATTCTTCGTAGGTAAAAGTACAATGCAATTAGGCAAATCTTATTTAATACAGTATATTCAATCTCCTTAGTTGGCTATTACTATGATATAGAATAATAAAAGTACACAATTGGTACGATTTTAACTGTGAGAATTACACGTTACAATATAATGTATCTGAAAAAATTATAACAAAAAAACATAAAAAAAGTCCTTAAGAAGTTAGATCAACCAAATTGGAGAAAATAAAACGTGATATTTGACTAAAAAGAGAAACAGACTCTTTTTTCATATTCACGAACGAAGCGATAAAAATAATTATGCGATAAAAATAAATATACGATATAACAATAATTATTATATTTATTATTTTGGTTCTTATATTGATATTGACTTGCTGGTTTATAGGAGATAAGTAATAGATGTCAAATTTCACATGATGGATTTAGGGGCGTACGTTTACCAAATTTTGTTTTTGTAATAATGATGAAAAAGGTGTTTTTTGGTATATTTTTATTTTTTTTAATTTCATTTTGAATAAAAAAATCTAAATAGTAGTAAGGGTGTCACCTTTTTTTTTTTCCATTACTCTTATTCCATGTGTAAGAGAGAATACCAAATCCTTTCCAGTGGTTCACAATTTTCTTGGCCGACCCTCTGACGTCTAGCTGCAATGTCTACTAGTTATCCTCTCTCTCTCTCTCTCTCATATTTTTATCTCTTTTAGCTTCCATGAATACCCGTTCCTCACTTCATTCTCACGCCCTTCCCATATCTGCCGACATTAACGGAAAAGCTGTACCGTGACGGAGCCGAAGACCCAGTCTAGATACGACGGAGAAGCCGCCGGTACCCGCCGTCTCCGAAACAATCTGGTCGATTTTGGTTTATGAAAGGGGCTGTCTACGATCTACAATTTGAAGGTGTATTTTAGTTGTAGAAGAATTATCATTGTTCCCTCTGGATAGTCGATCTTACACACTGCGTCTGCCGCCCATCGGCATTAACACCATCCAAAGCGTGTGGGTAAATGTGTATGTGGGTTTTGAGGTAGATGTGTATGTGGGTTTTGAGGTAGATGTGTATGTGGGTAGTTCTTTGGTTGAGTTTTATGCTGGAAATGATAGTATAAACAATGCACGCCGGCTGTTTGATAAATTGCCCCAGAGAGATAGGGTTTTGTGGAATGTCATGCTTAATGCTATGTGAAACATGGGGATTCAGATAATGCTATTGGATTGTTTGTGGAAATGAGAAATACCGAAATCAAGCCCAATTTGGTGACGTATGCGTGCGTAAAATCTGTTTGTGCCTCGGATGGAATGACAAAGATTGGTGCCCAGATTCATGGGCTTGTTGTTAGATGTGGTCTAGAGATCGACTATCCAGTGGCCAACACATTGATTGTGTTGTATGCAAAATACCGATTTATGCTGATTTAGTTTGCATGTATGAACCGCTTGTTTAGTACTCAAACACATTGTCCTTGGCTGGAATTAAGGATAGAACACAATTAGTGGGACAAGTTCTTGCAGTTCCTTGCAGGGGGCTGGACTATGGGCTGTATCTCAATTTGGGATGCCTATATCTTTACGAATATGGATATGTTGTTGTAAGCGATCCACGAGCAATTACCCAACTAATTGCAGAAGCAGGAATAGAGATTCTCTTGAGGAAATGCACTTGAAAGAGTACAAGAATGGATCCAAAAAAGTCGGTGAAAATGAAACTAAAAATGGTAAACGTAAAAAAAAAAATGAAAAAGTAGTACGAAAAAAATTAAAAGTACATAATACGATTTTAGAATTGAATGATAAAATTTAGTAAACAAGAACAGAATACAAAACATGAAAATAAAATCGTAAACATAAGGCATTCAAAATTCCCTATTCACGACGACTTGCTTAAAATATAAAACCAAAAGAGAGTTTCTTGAAACTTTCAAAACATTCTTACTTCAAAGCGAATAGTACTCCCCATAAAACAGAGCCGCCGACCGTGGGACTCGAACCCACGACCACGTGGTTAAAAGCCACGCGCTCTACCAACTGAGCTAGGTCGGCCTGTGATATCTTTTCCTAGGGCACATTAAATAATCGAATTTGTTAAAATCTTTCTTCCTCTACTTGTGAAAGAATATAGAATCCACTCTCTTATGATTAATGATGTTCTGTGATAAATAATTACAAATTTATTAAGTTGCTCATAAACTTTTATTCATCAAAAAAGTTCTCTTTACAAAGAAGGTCACCTACAAAAATTTGGAGTGTCGGTGTCAGAGAGTACAAACCATATCTAATTTAGTTTGTAAAGAAAAAAAAAAGAAACTAACATACAGCTTCATGCACTTGCTTATATTTAAGTTTCGTCATACATTTTTTTGGTTGCATAAGGTGGGAGACGTCAATGTGAAAACGATGCCAGTTGCGAATTACTTCTTTTTAAATCACTTCTTTTACTTGTTAGGTTTTCTTCTTATTTTCTGGTACGTAGTTAACTTACACACAAAAAAAAAATTCTTTAGTTAATAACGTAAGGAAAGGATCTACTTATGTGAAAAATAATTATCATCGAAGATTATTAACTTATTTAGTGTTAATTATTAAAGCATCATTGAGTGTATGCTTTAATTTAAAAATACGAGTTTCGATTGGGTGAGTTACATCAACTCCGAGTTACGAGGCTTTCCCCTACTAAGACCGCCAATCATTTGATTGCAAACTTATTTGATATCAATGGCATATTAAAGTTTATTTTAACAAAATTATGACTTAATACAGTGTAACGACCCCAGAAATTCGGAGCCCCACCGCCCCGAACTCCCGGATCGTTAACCTACCGGATCGCATCACACCTGTCAGACCTGTTCACTAACGCATATATCAAATCATCTAATTCACACATCAACTCAGATTTCTCGAAATACAAAATCACAACTACTTAGTTTACATTATTACAACTTAGGTTCTATGCAATTCAAACTCTTAAGAATAACTTAACAGTACCGACCCGCGGAAAGGGTCTTACTATACAATGGTGATGGGCTCATCGGAATCTCACATAGACTCGAACCCCATTTCCGAACATGCTACATTTGATCTTCACCTGCAAAAGGGAGCCAAACAAAGGGTGAGTTTTTGAGAATCCAGTAAGGTCGCACAAGGACTACTAACAAGATTACAAAACGATTCCAAGAATCCAACTGACAAAGATTTCCAGAATACTTCAAACGGTCAAAAACTCAACGATTCTCAAAATGATCGAAATTCATAGAAACATATACCAAAATAAACAATAATACCCATGATGGGTTCCAGAACGATTAATAAAAGATCATCTTCAAAATACAACAGAGTTTTCTTGAGATATTTCAAACGTATACAGATCATCTGAGACAATTCTTTTTAAAATGCACTAAATTTCTCAAGAGATTTCAACCCAAGCACAAATTATTTCAGAGAATACTTTCCGGTCATTATCGTAACAGTCATGGCAATATACAGAACAGAGAAAATCAAAAACCAATGTTGATTCTGGGCGGTCGCGATGCCATTCCGGCAAAGCAAAGAAGTGTACACATGCATGATGTACCAGAATAATTACTAGTCCATTTGGGTACTAGCCTGCATTCCATGCAGGATTCAGACCAGCCTTATTACGCCCTCCCACAGAACAAAAACCTAGGTCAACACAGAAAAATCAACAATATCAATGAGCGTTAACATAAGCTCATATCCCCAAAATTAATTCGGGTTCTAATAACAATAATCATACTGACATTGATAAGAAAAATCACAGATAAACAGTAAAAACGATTGCGAACATATATCAAATTTAGAGATAACAATTCAGAAGAATTGATACAAACAATGATCAGCTTTGCTCAGCATGCAATACATGCGAACATCACAAGAATTCCAAATAATCGAGTTAGGTTTAATATTAGGATTTTCTGGCAATATCATACTGATATACATACATGATTCAGAATTCGACATTAGTCATAAGTATATCAAAGGGGTACTTACGAGTACGAGCAATCGAATAAGGGTTCGGACAAAGTCCTTACCCAATGTTCAAACATAATCCCTCATCTCGATCCGCAGCTAAATTATCCTAATCTGAAGTCTTTAACTTTAACTTAAATAGAATAATTGAACCATTAGAATATAGCCTACAGAACAAAAGTATAACTTAATACGAACTCACACATACTCTCAAAATGAACCCCTAACACCGCACATGTAAAATTATCAAAACGCCCATAGGGTGTAAAATTACCAAAATGCCCATATCAGACCTAAATCACCAAAATAGTCTTCTCGTAAGTAGAATCACCCAAATAACCTTATTGTATGTCAATTTACGCAAAAATACTTTTCTTAGGTCAAATTACCAAAATACTCTTTCGGAGTAGCAAATTATCAAAATGCCCCTGGGGGTTTTCAGCACTGGAAATATCCCAAAAATATATTAAACACTATTTTAAGCATCCTTATATCATTTCTGGCCTAAAAAGTATTTTAAAAAATTTATGCCCGAAAATCCCAAATCTGTGTCCGGACCGAGCGCTAAAAGGTCAGTTTCACGAAAAATACCTATCGGCTTCGGAAAGGCACGAAATTTCAAGTAATGAATCATATCAGTAAAATAGGGTTGTCATAAAATTTTTAGATTAAAATAACATAATTTTCTATGCCAAATAATTCAATAATTTTACTTACTCGGTGTGCGAGGTGGCATTGGCCAGATCGGTGGTGGTGGGTTACTGATGTAAGTGGTACAGTGGCAAGACTGGTGGTGATGGCGGTGGGTCGCTATGTGGACGATGAGGATGACAAATGATTACGACGATGGTTCCAAGATGACAAGGAGACGGTGGCTTATATGGATGGGGAGGGGGGGACAAAGCGAGTTTTAATGATTAATTAAGGAGGATAAAAATTGATTTCTTTTTAATGATTAATTAAGGAAGATAAAAAATTTAAACGGTTAAGATAATGCCACATGTTTTTTTATTAAATTAAGAAAGACAAAAAAATTGAATGTTTTTTAATGTATTTTTCTGTTTTTGTTTTGATTAAATTAAGGAAGACAAAAAATCGAGGTACTGATTTGAAAATCAGGGTTTTTTTTGAGATCTATTTTTCTGTTATTGACGGTCCTATCCCTCGGACTTTTTAACGGCATTCGTTGTCCATCGGCTGAGGTACTGATTTGGTATGTTTTTTCAAAGTTGGGTACTTCTTTGACATACTTTCAAATTTCGGTACTAAAACTGTACCAGAGGTAAATTTGAGGGTACAATTTTAAGATTAAGCCTTCTTTCTTTATTAATGACTCAATTTTGTCATTACAATGTAAGCATGATCGGTTCATTAGATTAGTGGTTCAATTAAGGTTAAAACGCACGACATTTAGTAATCATAAGCCATAAAGGGATGAAGTATTTCATACTACAAAACATGTAACTGCATTTTAACAATAACAAAAAATAGCTAAATACAAACATATTTCATGCTTGGACAAAGCTTAAATGGATCAAATATAGACTCTACTATATTTTTATACGTTTAACAATATTTTTTTTTCTTGTAGGAATATAATATTAATGGATCAAATATACGATTCATCATCTCTGCTCGAATCGAATACGAAACAGATGTTCATTTATTCGAACCACCAACCATGTACAGCCCTACATGTTTTGTCACACAATTATCACTTGTTGCTTTGCCGTTAAACTCATATGAGACATGAAATTTATGTTTCCTTGGCCCATAATAAATGGTGTAGTAGTTACGAAATGTGATCTATAAGATGTACGAAGTCCGTGACTTTATGAGTAAAGTCGTTTCTTTTTATTTATGTATGTATTTTTGCATACACATATATGTTAAAAAAATAAAAAAGCAAATTGATGTACCCCAAAGTTTGACGACGAAAAGAAAAGAAAAGAAAAGAAAAGAAAAGAAACGTATTTCCTGAATTTCAAAGAATAAAATCGCCCACATTACAAGTACTACAGCGCAGAGTACATATTTGCATAGCTCCAAAAGTATATATTTCCCAAAATGCCCCTTTATATGTACAGTGAAAGCCGTAAACAACTAAACCCCTTCCCCAAGCTCTCTAAAACCCTTGACCCCTCCTTTTATATTCTCTCTCTACTTCCAAAAAGTCGCCACCGTCCATCGTCAGTCGCCGCGGCCATCGTCGGGTTCCACACTAGACCGCTAACGTGCAATCGGTAACCCGATCAACCAATCCTCAATTTCATCCTTAATTTGTTTTCAATTTCTCCGAAATGCAGTTGGATAAACACCCTCGGGGTTCCAATTTCCCCCCTTTTATCTCACTCTTTAGCTACGCTTTTTGCGGATCTACTGTCATGTGGGGTTTTTTTTTTGGTGGCTGTTGTTTATCGCGGTATATGCTTGCTGTTATGCACTTTAATTATGCAGAATCCAACAAACTCGAAAAGTTGTGTAGGTACCAAAAAAGGGTTTTCTCGCTTTAGTTTTAATGGGCCTGAGAATGGGGAAGTTATAATTGTATTTAGCAACTATTCCAGTAATACTTGGTCATTTACTACGTTGTGATTCTTTGCTGTATCTGCAAATTATGATATTTTTTACTTCGTTCAACTTTGGTGAAAATAAAAAAGCTTGCAACTCTCTCGGCTAATTTTCTTCGGGTGGGGGACGTCTCACTAAGAGAGCTTTGAAAAGAAATATACGAGAAGCTATTGGCTGCGGCGCGGGGGGGGGGGGGGGGGTGGGAGGGGGAGGGGGGGTAGGGGAGTAGGGAGAGATAGATTCTGTTCCTTATAATTAGTTGTAGATCTTTTAATTTATTGAGAGTACGGACATTATAATGTACTGCAGTATTATTCGAGTCTTGTATATGCTGCTTGCTTGGCTCCATTTTTTTTGTGCGTAGTTACTGGATTCTGTTCTGCAAGTTTGATAATATACTTTCAACAGTATGTGTAGGTGGTCATGCTTGCATAATAGTGGCGTTGTTAAAGGTGTTAATATTATTATTTATGAGTTTGATAGATGTTCATTGTACTTCCATAGTATTTGGTACTTTTGATCGAGAATATGTTCAATCATTTTTGTATGTCTTCCTGTTTGAAGATTGTTCGGCTGGCATGTACCTTGTGAAGATGCTCAGACGATGTAAAAACTGAAACCAAAGTCCCTTGAAAGCAGGTTTTCAAATAATGCTTGCATTCGAACTTGCTCTTTAGTAAAAGAGAGAAACACCATGGCCCATTTGTCTGCTTTGTGCTGCTCTCACACAACCTTGAGAATTTCAGTCACCTCACCTTATTATCTTTCCTAGAAAAGCATCTTTGTTTTTCCTTATGATACGTAAGTCTACTTGTTTTGATATATAATACATGGGTTTATAATTTTGGTGAGCAACCTTTATCTTATGCAAAGTTTTTTTTTTCCTGAGGTATCAACTGATTAATACTATCGGCCATTATAAATAGTTTCAGTTTATTAAATAAACCAGGAGTTGGCAGCATTTTCATTTAACTAAAGCATCATCAACTGGGTACTTTTATTTGTTCTGATAATATGAATCCTTTTCTTTCATTTCTCCCTGTCAAAGCACAATGTCACTGATAACATGTGATCTATATTCATCTATGTTCTCTGATACTATATGATATATATTCATCTATTTGTATTTGTAGATGTGTAATTGTTTTGATGGCAAATTACCTACTGTCAGGAATTAAGAACATGAACTTCCAAAACGTCAAAGTTCCCAACGTACCGGGTGGTGGTGCAGCTTCTGCTTTAATCAAGTTGGGAGTTATTGCTGGACTTGGCATATATGGAGCAGCCCACAGTTTCTACAATGTCGAGGGAGGGCATCGTGCAATCGTGTTCAATCGTATTGTTGGTGTCAAAGACAAGGTTCTTTCGCGTTATCATTCTGATTTTATGTGCTTTTATTAAAAGAAAATTCACTTTCAGCTTTCGCCTACACACCTTTTTGTTTTTATAAGAATCCTGAATGTAATAATGTATTTGTGATGCCTATGGCATCTCTGAGACATTCTTTCCTATTCTGCAAACCTTCAGTGATTTGGATCAATATCTTTAAATTGGAGATACTTAGAACGGTGGGGGAAAAAACATTTCAACTAGTATAGGTTTATTTATTTCGGTATGTGTGGGCAGCAATGTGGATGAATGTTTAAGCTAAAGTGAGGAACCTCATCCCTCACATTTATCTTCTATTCTTACCTGCTTTTAAGTGGATCCTAGCCACATCTGCTTTGCCACGTGTTCAAGAATGTCTAATTAAGCACCAAATTGGCTAAAATATGCGTGGGCACACCTGCAAAGACATTTATACGCAATCTGGGATATCTTTGACAAGTCAAGCAGAGTCAGGATGCTGATCAAATATATTACTCATTTGTTGAAGTATGATTTGATTCTTACTGCCTGATCAAAAGGATATTGTTTAAGTTGTTTGAATCCTTGATGATATTTCTGTTGAAGTTTGCAACTGAATTCCGTGAAAGGTAGACGGTCGATCCTCATAATGTTGGTGGTGTTGGCACAACTATTTCGCCGGAGTTAAAATAGTCCAAATATTTATTTCTTCACGTACTTCTGAAAGGGTTGATCTGGTTGTGTAGTTGTTGAATAACTAGAAGGTTCTGAATAGCAAAGATAAATAACTCCTTTTATACATTACTAGGGTCATAATTATCAATCGTCCTTGGTTCATGCTTTTTATATCCTCTTGCCTAGAACCACACACTTAACATGTTGGATACATGATTTTTATGCTTTGGTGCTAATATTAATGCCATCCGCTTACATGTTGGGTGTATAGGTTTATCCGGAAGGGACACACTTGATGATCCCATGGTTTGAGAGACCAGTCATATATGATGTTCGTGCTCGCCCCCATCTAGTGGAGAGCACTTCGGGTAGCCGTGACCTCCAAATGGTACCTCCCTCTGTGTGTGTGTGTGTGTGCGTGCAAATTAGGTGCTTTGATTGTCCCCCGGTGAAACGCCAAGTTTGTATTTGCAGATTTGTATCCATTAGCTGTGTAATGATCTCTCTCTCTCTCTCTCTATCTATCTCTGTGTGTGTGTCAATTATAAGAGTTTTGGTTGTCTCCCGGTGAAAAGCCAAGGGCCAAGGTTATAGTTGCCGACTTCTATCTGTTACCTGTGTAATGATGTCTATGTTGATTATTCTTGGGTCATTGCTAGAAATGTAACTTTTGAATACTTACTGTAAACTTTTTAATTGATAACCAGTCATTGCCTCTAGCATAGTTGTCATCTCTTCCAACACTTATTGTTTATTTAACCTCATGATAATGGGATTTTCAATATGCTAGTATATTTGTTATGTTAGACTCTAGGGATGGGCAATATGCTCTTTTCGCGGGTGGGGTGCGTGCGTGTTTTTTTGTTGGGGTGGGGGGTTGGGTGCTCCATCATGGTGGGATATGCAAACTTTCTAACAAACAAGATAATTGGGTTTCCTAGGTGTTGCATTCTCCCACCTCCCCCCCCCCCCCCAAAAAAAAAAAAAAGGTGTGAGTCACATGAAGTTGAGCTACTTTCTTATGATGGCAAAACTGACCTTATAAGTTTAGTTGTCGTATCATTCTCAGGCCATTGCTTTCTGAAAGTGCCTCTTGAATTTTTTATGCAGGTGAAAATTGGTCTTCGAGTTCTTACTCGTCCTGTGCCAGACCAATTACCCACAGTATATCGAACTCTTGGTGAGAACTACAATGAAAGAGTCCTGCCTTCAATTATTCATGAAACTTTGAAAGCTGTGGTTGCACAATATAATGCTTCCCAGCTCATTACTCAGAGAGAGGTATGCACTATGGCCTACTATAATAGTTTGCGTTTCACTAATATGTCATACTCCGTGCTTTTACTAGGATTTCTCTTGCAAATATTTGGTTGAAGTTAATCTCATAGGGTATATAGGTCCATGCTGGCTTTATGATTCCCGTTCTCTGTGGCTTTTTGGAAATATATCACACGAGGTCAATTGCAGAGATGAAGCAATAAATTCTGGCTGTAACTGGATTTTTCTACGTATGTCCTGTGTAGGCTGTTAGTAGGGAAATCCGCAAAATTCTGACTGAGAGGGCGGCCAATTTTAATATGGCACTGGATGATGTGTCCATTACTACCCTTACTTTTGGGAGGGAGTTCACAGCTGCAATTGAAGCTAAACAAGTGGCTGCACAGGAAGCCGAGAGGGCGAAGTTTGTTGTGGAAAAAGCTGAGCAAGACAAGCGAAGTGCTATTATCAGGGCACAGGTGAGGAAAATGCTCAATTTGATTCTTGATGCTTCATCTTAGATCCTGCCGGAACGAGGAATGTCCATTCATCCATCCTTTAAGTCCGTGTTGTGACTTCAAACTAATAGAACATGCACCACGCACGCACGGATATGAACGCACTTGCGCGCACACGGACTAGATTTTGTTGCTTGTGTCTTCTTGTTCACGCAGACTAGATTTTGTTGTTTGTGTCTTCTTGTTGTGGGGGTGGGGCGCTTTGTCTTATCTTACACTACATGCTGAGCGAAGTGAGAAGACAAATGCACAATTCTTAAACTTCTTTTCCAGTCTTGATCCTTAAATTGATATCCTGCTGGAGCAATGTATGTCCATTGTCCATTCTTTTCGTCCATTTTGTCACTTCAAAAGACATGTATAGTTAACCGACTAGTCATTTTGCAAGCTTCCAAGGGACTGAAAAAACTGATTTCTTCAATAAGAGAGCATTCTTGGCCATGGTTCCGAATTCATTAGTAGGGCTTTCGACTCAGTGCTCATAATTTCACTACTGATTGGCTATTAGAGGGATTAAGGGGTGTACTCCCGTGTAACGTAACCGCGTACACATGCATGCGTTCACACACAAACACGAAAATGCACATATATTAGATTTTCCCCTTTTGTTTCTTCTTCTTGTGGGGCTTGGGTTTTGATAGCCAAGTCTTCTCTTAAACTAACTGCATGTGGTGTTCTCGTTATCTCGTTTCTCTAATTTACCTGCCAATGTTAATTAAATAAATATGATGAATTAAAATCTTCCTTCTCTTTGGCTTTAGGGTGAGGCCAAGAGTGCTCAGCTGATAGGTCAAGCTATTGCCAACAATCCAGCATTTATCACACTCAGGAAAATTGAAGCTGCAAGAGAAATTGCACACACCATGTCTAACGCTGCCAACAAGGTTTACTTGAATTCAAATGATCTGTTGCTGAACCTTCAGCAGATGAAGTTGGAAGTGCAGAAGTAAAGGGGCTACTGTATTGTCTTGTCACCCTGTTTAGTTTTTGTTTCCGTTCTTGCTCCATTGTGTGCTGTTTTATCAAACGATGCACACTCTGACATACTAGATGGTTCTCTATTTCCGGACTTGGTTAAAATAGGGAAGTCATTTAGCTGGGTAATTCACGTGCAAGGAGAAAGAAGTCTTTGGAACTGTTTGAACGAGGTCCAAAACTCTGTTGGCTATACAGGTGCGCCTTGTTTGAATGTTTTTGCCTGAATGGTAGTAGCATCATTATAATTAGCATGAGATCTGTGGCTTTTAAAATGTTGCTCTGTGGAAGTAGGTTGAAAAGTGGCGATGCCTCTATGATTCGGCCGTTCAGCCATCACGTACCTGTCTTTGATCCACATCAATATGGTTTTATCCACAATAAATTATCACCGTCTGCTAGAAAAATATTTTCTGCAAAAAACGGATAATGATTCATAAATATATTTTGTTGGTGGAAGAGTTGCCTAGCCTAATCTTGAGACCTCCGTGGCACTTTGACAGACGTTGGCGGACGCAAGTGGTTAGCGTAAATCTTGTTGGAGGCTAGAAATTTGGTATGGAGTATGAAAAATTAGTATTGGTACACCTTTTAATGTACTTTCTCCATTCCATTGTTATTAATCGGTTTCTTCCCACAACTTTTTCACTCCTCTCCTCTTCTCCACCACGTTTCTCTCTCCTCCCTCCATCCAATAATTTTTTTGCACCATACCCACTTCCAAGATTGATTATTATCACCACTTCCTCATCGCCTCCCTTAACAACCATTTATGTGACAGAAAGCCTCCATCACGGTTACAACAAACTTTTGATATTTGTTTTTCAAAAGTTTGACATGGTTTTTGCGTGTTGCATTTTATTGTTGTTACATCAATAGATTTCCGGATTTGATTTCCTCTAGCATTCATATCAAAGTTTGAAAAGGGAAGTGACGTTAGGGTGGTGTTTGATTGAGATGCCGGTGATAGTTGCGAGTGGAGGGGATGTTTGCTAAGCGTTCACCCGGGCAAGGTGGGTAGTCGTGGGGCGTTCTGCGTTTACCTAGACGAGGTGAGCATCCAACAGGCATTCGCCTAGACAAGGTGGGCGTTACCGGGCGTTCGCCTAGTCTGGCTAGGTGTTCGTTCAGGCGTTTTTCTCCGGTGAAATAATGAGTACCTGAACTGGGTCCAACAGTGTATTGGAAACAAAATTTTGGAGAGAGGGACGATTAAGGATTTGACTGGGAAATCGTGGTGAATTGGGTTGCAACACTGCGCCTACAACTTTTTACAAATAAGAGTAGCAATTAGGGTGGGAGATAGATGTTAAAGGAGGAAGAAGAAGAAGAAGAACGAGCCAGAACGTGACTACCAGCGTCCAGCGGCGGTGATTATCGTCGCTGCTGGCATTGCGTTCCTTTAACCACTTTTACCACCCCACATAAATCACAACCACCTCTGATTTGAGATCTTTATCGTTATTTCAGATTTGACATTCTAACATCTGAATCCATCGTACTTTAATTGATACCAGATTTGGTTCCATTAAAATACTCTTTTGTTGCGAGATCAAAATTGTAACCTGATACTGGTTGATTGGGTGACGAAGGCCGTGGGTGGGGGATTGAGGCGGTGAAGAGGTTTTGCAGCTTAGGCGTCCAAACGTGTTAATTGGTTTCAATTTTGTAACCAATTAAGAAAAATAAATGTTTAAGATCAATAACAAAAAAGAATCCAGTTAATTACCTTACATGTGCTTGTATGTGTTCGCGTGTGAAGAAAAATAGAGACGGACAATGACGAGGGGGCCTAAATTTTTTAAAGGGCAAAATAGGAGTCATAAAACATCGACCAATTCCTTAAACTTTGCTCAAGTCAAATGCGATCAGTTTTTTCGGGAGTATTAACTTAAATCGTATCCTTTCCCACTTGGCTAGAGCTGTCACAAAATTTTCCATTTGCAATAGAAGCTTTTGTGCATTTACGCTTTCCCCCAAAACAAAAAAAAAAATAAAAAAATCATATCAACACTTCCTGAAAGTTGTTCTAACAATAATCAAGTCTCGTTTATAAGAAAACAGCAAAAATATCTCCACAACTACCAATTCTTCAACCTAGCAACTGCTGCTTTACAAGTCCAGATGGTACAGAAACTTAGTAGTAGTTGCTTTCCTTCCATCCTCCAAAGGCTTCTCCAGAAGTCTCTGCTTGTACCTGTCGAATACAAATTCCAGTGAAACATTAGCCAAATTTTAACAAAACTGTGTCCCTCCCAGCATTCTGTACAAGTAGAATCAAGCCTAGTTAATGATTCTTGTAAATCCTTCATCCCGGATTATCGTGCGTCCCATCTTTTTAGCTGAATACGTTCTAGACTTCTGCATTTTCACGGATCATTTGTTGCTAAAAATTGCATTAACAAGTAATCGAGGGTGTATGGCACGAACGATTGCCTTGCGAAAAGCAGAAATATTTGCTCACATTATATATTGATGGTAACGTTTCGAGGGTTTTGCGACAAATTTTTGCTTGAAACTAATGTGTATGATAGAAGCTGGCCACTAGGTCTTGTAAGGTAGAAAATGTCCATTGCTAACCAAAGCATCCCACCCTTACAAAACACAATGATACCTTTGGGGTGAAGGTGATTCCAACTTGAATCTCTCCGTTGTAAACTTGGTTGCTGCCGACAACGCGGTACTTGCGAGGATGCAGCTCGGCAGTTCCATTCTCTACTCCTAAAGCCAGGAAGTCTTCCAAATAGATGCTACATGTGCACAACGAAAAGAAAAGTAAGAATATGCAATCAAGAAAATATGACACTACCGAGAAATCAAAACTTAAGGCATAATGGCACTACGTATCTATATGGACTATTGACAGAACAATTCATTCGTTCATTTACAAACAAGAAAATTGCAATGGCATAGCATCCCGGCCAGACCCTCTTGACGCGGACTATGATGAAGAAAGGCATGGCTCTATGTATTCTAAGATCAAAATCTGAATCATATATATTTGATGCTTGAATCTGTGTAATTACATGAAAAATGAGTGATATGGAGAGGTAGGATCAAGGTGGTGAAGAGAAACTGGAAAGAGAAATAAAAAGATCAAAATGCATCACGTCAACATTGAATCCAAGACATTGAAACCATGAACACTAACACCAGTGATTTTCGGAACCTACACGAAACTATTAGATTTTAGGATTAAGTGGTAGCTTAGTCCTCCATTTTCCTAAAATTCATTTGTTCCTTTTTACCTACGATTGTTAAACAACAGCGACCAAGGTGAGTCAGACATCAGCATTTCATAGTTTTTGGTTTGCAACTTCATTAAAGAAGTTGATTTCCCCGTTTACCTGAACGAGGGAGAGTGGATTAGAAACTAATGAGGTAGAAATAGCCTCTCCCAACACATTACTATGCTTATAATCATCCACTTATGATTTCTGGAGTTATGCCTTACGTGGCTTGCCCGAGGTAGTCATCAGTCGAAAAGGTGTCATGGTCCATGATCTTGAGGACGAGCTTGTACTGGTTATCTGCTCCAGGATACTCAACCCTGAACGTAAATTTTTCGTTCCACTCTGGACTGCTTCCTTGGCCTGCAAAATATAGCAATTCATGAGTTTTGAACTTGGAGGAAAGTAGGGTTCTTTTTGTTCAGGTCTATCACATCTACTTATAGTTTATGGCTTCCATTGATCCTTTTAGGCTTAAAATGAGTTGTATGTTGTGTTTAATCCAACTTACGAGTTTTAGCATTTCAGGAAACTCACGACTCAATGCCCTGCATTATGCCACGCGTTTGCTCTGAAATAACAAGCTGATCTGAGTCACTTGAAATCCAACCAATCTTGTAATCGCTATCAAACATAGCGAACCTATCCTCCATCATTTGCGGTCGACTAGGGTATGCTAATGGATAAATTAGCAGATAATCATGACAGAGAACCACAGAGGAAAACCTGCCGGAAAGCGGTTGAAAAAAAAAAGGAGAAACATGTGGCTCGTCTAACACTGGGACAGCCAGCTTAATCCTCATCAAAACACTAGTACTGACTTAAAAATTCAGCAAAGAGAATCCTTCAGATCAATCCAAATATAACTAAGAATCAGTTCCATATTATCTACAATATCTCAGGCTCGAATCGACAAAAGGTGGCAACTCTATGATACTACAACTTCAGAGACTTGTTGAGCTCAAAGAGAAATTCCAAAGCATAAAGAATCAGAAGATTTACGCATATAGGTAAGCTAAATTGCAGGTCTTGTTTTGCCGTTGCTATGTTCTTCTCAATTATCAGGGCCTGCTTCCTCGGATTGAGATGTCAATAATCAGGTAACACTTAACTTGTAGTATGATTTGCAAAAGATATATTCAATTCATCAAAATAAAGCATGATTGAGATGTCAGTAAGTACAGAAAAGTGGAGGAACAAACAAGGAGATTGTTAGACTCACCTCGGCAAACACTGCTCTTGCGCTCTTGACTTTTGTATTGGATTAGAACGTACGGATCGATCCCACCTACATCATACCATCTAGAGTGAGCATTTGTTTGCACAATGTAATCCGTTCTGCTTGTTATATCCGGCTCACGACAACTAGACAAGCATTTTTATGACGCTACTAGCCATTGAATATAGAAAATGAGCAGTACTGCTATAAGAAAAGACTTCGCTCAGAGTTCAGACTCCCAAACGATGCGACACTGCGAGCAACTATCGACCCGCTGTTCAAATGAATTAATAGATTGTCTCGTATCATTTAATAGTCAAAATTTGAAAGAAGTTACGATTGGAATTCATTAAAGTCAATTCTTTCAACAGACCAGCAACCCATGACCGATTCTTATTATTACGCTCTTAGCTGACATCAATTCTCTCTAAAGAGCCTTTTTCTCTTTCAAGTAGATTTGTCTCTTAGGATTAGATCAATGCATCATGACCATCCTTTGGGAGCAAAAAAGTGGTCGTCTTTATTTATTATACACTTTAGATAACCTTTCTGACTTTTAATTGAAAATTTGACTCCCCTTTAGGTTGAAATGTGGGGTATTTGACGTTTGAACTCAACTGTCCTGAAAATGAGATGAAGATGATAAAAGAAAGTCAACAAGCACGGAAGAAAGGAAACCCCAAAATGGGGAAGGCTACATTTCAAAAGCTCAAATAGTCACAGCAAAGTTGCATGATTGTACCCCCCTAAGCCTTAATCTTCGTACATAAGCGAGACAACAAACTACTCAAGGCCGTAGCAGTTTCTTCCTTCACACAGACAGATGATCACCACAACTTGAAACTCATATAAGATCAAGAACTCATAGCAACACAGACAGAACAGGAGGAAGAGCGTTACATGACATAGAGAGGGGTAATATACGTACCAAAGATTTCAGTGCTTTTGAGACCTCGGGCACCCGCCACTGTTACCTCCATTATTCCGATCGTCATCTCTCTTCTCTCTTGTACACACGCTCACACATACGCACAGAGGGATTCCAAGAGATTCTTCAAAGGGGACTTTCGCATGTCATTGTTTTTATACAACTGTATAGTCAGAAATGGGATTCTCTGAGTTTCTCACGTCGCCTGCAGTCATTGACCATGGCTCAAAGTCTGCTAACGTGCTGCTGGCATAACTCCATTATTCTTACGAAAAGACATAAAATGAAGAAATATTAGTCTACTTGTAAAGGCTGTCTCCTTTAGCCGGATTTAATTTAAATCTGGTGAAGGCTCCATGGTGGAGTCTATGTCTCTATGCTAGCACAATATTGTATTCTAATACTAATTGAATTGAAACTAGTTTTTGACTTACAGTTCTATGGTCCGTTTGAATTAGCACTCTCTTTTGCTCTGAATTTTTTTTTATTTAATACTCCCTCCGTCCCTAAAAGAGTGATCACTTTTATTTTGTACGCATATTAAAGATTTAGATTATGTATTGTGTATTTTTCTCTTTTTACCCTTTAAAAAGAGGGGGAAGAGAGCGAGACATGAGAGAGAAAATTGATTGATAGTGTGTTAAATGTGGAGAGGGAAAAAAGAGAATTAAATGTGGTGACAGAAATAGAATAAAAAATGTATAAAAGGGTAAATATGTAAAAATACTTACAGAATCTTTCCTAATTTGGAAGTAATTAATTTTTATGAGACGGATCAAAAAAAAATATGATCAGTTTTTTAAGAACGGAAGAAGTAAAATACTATTTAGGGACAAAAAGTTATCACTATAACTTTATTACAAACAGTGACAAGACATTCTTAGTGAAAATATTTTGTTATTAAAGCTGCTAGAGGATCTTTATCTGATGAACCAATTTGAGCCGCACTCTTAAAATCAAATTGCACATTCATTTAAATTTATAGCCCTCAATGTTGGGGCTCTTTTACTTCGTGCGGAATCATAAACTACCAACAAGAAAAAATGGAAAATCATTTGTGATGGTATTAAATTTGTTGAGCTCTAAATTTAGCCGAGAAGTCTGTCTCTCTTGGTGAGCTACAAAATTTGTGATGGACCATTTTTCTCTTTTCAAGAAACATTGGTTAAATTAATCAAATAACTTGATAATACCTTACCAAAATTGTGTTTAATTTTTGCACAATGTAATTTTATTTATTAGTTTGACATTTTGTTATTCCCTTTCCAATATGCAAAACTTTAATAAGCTTAGCTTTGTAAATCAAATAGTACTTCCTAGGACATGGCGCCGAAGAAAAAGAAACATGTTAACTTATTTCAATTTGATTTAACTTTTTTTTATTAGATAACATTTTAACCAAGGACATGTTTTCACACTAAAACATTTGTATTTGATACAACTATTAACAAGTGCACTTGATTTATAGTAAACATGTAACTCATGATATCTCGTTAATTGTTTAAACTTTTAAACAAAATTAACTACTTACGCAGTTACGCGGGAAGTAGAAAAATTTGCACAAATGTTTTCAGTCTTCATGGAAGTACATGCAAACGAAGTTAGAATAATATTTAATCCTCAACTACTCCACAAAGCATTGCCCTTTTTTTTTTTTTCCTGTTAAATGAGAGTTGGACATTAGGACAGGAGTACTGGGAAGTGCAAAAAATAAGCAGAATGTCTATTTCGATTACGTTTCATCACAAAATTATTTATTTAAAAGGTTTATATTTTTACTTAACGTACTAATGATGTTATTGATTAGCGTCGAATCGTGTGTTACTGAATCTCGTCGTATGTATATAACGACATTTACTAACTATTTTATATAGTAGATTCATATTCTTAGATGGCTAAAAAGTTATCCGTTAATTATGTTCACGACAACCTTCGATTAAAAAAATACAAATAATAAATTCTACACAAATAACAAAGAAAAATATATTTACGAAGAGTTTCATTTCTTCGCCAATCCTAATACATCATGAAAGAATTTAAAATTTACATGAAGTAATAGAAAAGTAAGAAATGAAAAGACATGGGCTAATTCACCTTGACCCCATGTTTTCCTTTGGTCTGATCTCTGTCTCCCTCCTGTTTCCTTTCTGCCGCAAGAGCAGCCCATCTCTTTTTTCTTTGTTTCTTCCTTGCTTGCTTTGCTGGGTCTCTCTCTCTTTTGTTTCTTTGTTGCTTAGCTTATCTTTTCATTTCTTTAGCTCCACGAGATAAACTCAAAGACTTTCTGCGCTCCTCCAATCACAAGCCCCTATTTCTTATATATTTCCAAGTACTTCATTTGTAATGTACTTCTTATTTGAATAGAATGCATGTCTAAGTTCATATCAGTCTCTTTTTTGAAGCATTTTCTAAAGCCTTTTATAATGGAGCCATATCCATTAATTTCGGAACTTTCTTTAATCTTCTTCTGTTAAAAGGCCATCCATTAAAATTAGGCCGACTTTTATTTGGATTAAGGGAAGGTGCAGGTCCGTCAAAATTTTGGTGCCAACACGTACTGTATTATTTAGCGACAAAATAACGGTATCAAACATCACATATATATATAGGTTATGGAAACTGACTCTCCCAAATGAATAATTTTACTCCTTATAAGTATCAATCTCATACTTTGTTTAATATGATACCGATGAATATAACTCAAAGAACTCATTGGAGATCTGATAAGGCATACAGGCCAGGGCAACCCTGGCCAGATGGGGCTGGGGACCTTATCCGAGATCACATAGACAATTGGGTGATGGGCTTCGACCGAAACCTTGGAGAGGCATTAAACCTTGTGACGAGTTAGGGAACGGCCTTGGAGTGGCCCAACGACTGGATTTCACTAAGCTGGGCATCGAGTTGGACGCCAAAATTGAAGTGACCTTTACCACGGAGGCTCACAAGGCACAACCACTTACATGAATTTGGACTTATTACTGCAGGCAACTGATTGAGCAAATGCAAGAGCTAGCTAGCTACTGTAAAAGAATCTAAAATGGCCGTAGCTACTGTAAAAGAATCTAAAAATGGCTCTTCTGGGGTGGTTTTGGTAGCATGTTTGTCTATTCTCATCTGCCTTTTGTATGCGAAGCTTAATTCGACGGCGGTGGCTGTGAGATGAGGACGATGTCATAACGAGGACGATGGTGAGTGATCGAAGAGAAAGAGATTGAGTCCGGGGCAAAGAGAGAAGACGTCATGCTTATATTGATCTTTTCACTGATGTTTTGTGTTGTCTTTCCGAATGCTTTTGTGATATATATATTTTGTTTGAATTGGTAAAAGAATCTAAAACGGCTGTACCTGCTGCTGTAAACGAATTTGAAAATGTCTCTTCAGGTATGATTTGGGTGGTGTGTATGTCTCTTCTCATCTCGCTTTCATATGCGAGTCTTACTTGCAATGAGACGAGGAGGACGATGGCGACTGATCAGAGAGAGAGAGAGAGAGATCGCATGCCCAGCAAAGAGAAATGATATCATTCTTAGATTGATCTTACCACTGATGTTTTGAGTTTTCTTTCTAAATGTCTTTGTGATATATATATATATATATATATATATATATATAGTTTAATTGGTAAAAGAATCTAAAAATGCCTTTTTAGGGATGGTTTTGGTAGTGTGCATGTCTCCTCTCATCTCCCTTTTATATGCGAAGTTGAATCGGACGGCGGTGGCAGTGAGATGAGGACGACGTCAGAGTTTGGTGTGTGTGTGTGTGTGTGAGAGAGAGAGAGAGAGAGAGAGAGAGAGAGAGAGAGAGAGAGAGACGTCATGCTTGGATTGATCTTGTGATTGTACTTTAGTTTCCCCAATTCCCTCAAAGGTAGCTAGCTTTCTTGTGGCAGAAGCTAGCGGTGTAATGCATGCTTGTAACCACGGTAATTATTATTAAATTTACAAAATTTCTCCTTTTTATCCAGAAAAGAAAAAACATTAAAGACCGCCTATATATCTCCATCCTTTTTAACGTATCATCAACCCACCTTGTCAACCAATTTTCCACACCCCCCCCCCCCCCCCCCACACACACACACACACACACACACATTTTTTTAGCTAAATATGTAGCGACTTTCACATAGTAAGGAATTGTTGCTAAGTTATATAGTAACTTGTATTCGAAAAATTCACACTACAAATATCTGCAAAAATACCACTAGCAATATTTAACGACAATTGATAATCACCGTATTGAGGTACACCTGGAATTGTAGCCAAAATACTTACCACCATTTAGGACAAAAAAAACTTTTAATTCCACGGTGATAGATTTTGTTATGACATAACATGGCAGAAAGCATAAGTCTAGCGACCTTTGTTTATGTTAATCTATATTCAGAAAATATTATGGACATTAAATTATTATCTAGCTAGGATGCGACTATATGGAATTAGTATGTGATTTGTTGTCAATGATTTAATTGTATTTGATTAGATTAGTACAACATACCTTGGCCTATATAGACAGGGGCTATCTTTGAATCTTTGATGAAATAATGTAATGTACAATGTTTTCGCTCTATCTGTCCTCTGTATTTATTCGTTTAAAAGATATATTCTGGAAAAAAGAGGTGATGAACTTTGCAAACAAGGCATTTAACCTACTAAAGCAAAAAAGAAAAACACACTGCAAACATAAAAGCAAGTGACTAACGCACATCTGAACAAGTATAAAAGGCCTTTGCTTGTGCTCTGGGCTCTGTATCATCACAGTTTCACTTACCTCAAGTACAGTACCTGTAATACATGTAGCTTCCAACAATTTGGGCAAAAGACTGCTAGAATGCAGAATTAAGACGTGCATACCAATCTGAAGCTCACATAGGCAAAGGAAACTTTTTGTGGCCTTCAACTTCATTCCTTTGACCTAAGACAGTTGACACCAGTAGTTATCTATAGGACTGTGTACGAACCAAGTTCGAGCCGAATATAAATATGTTTAAACTCGTTTGCATATTATACAAGCGAACTTGAATGTGTCTTTAGAGAAAGAACACAAGGAGTTTATAAACACTCCGGTTCATTTATAGGCCTAGTTACCCATCATGTATGCTCCAGCTGGCTTGGTTTACATTTTGCTTATGGCAATACATCTCTTTCTTAATATGACACTATTTCGTATCCACTTTGTTGTTCCAAGACTGGAGTACATCTAGAATAACTTCCATTACCAGGACAATGTTCTCCAGCTTATAGTAACTTTATTCTCGATTTCAATCTAAAAATTATGTAACACGATGTTCAGAGAACCCTCTATCTACGTCTCTGCTCCAAAATCCTCGTCTAATAATTCGGACAACAAGGGTGTCATCTAAGCAAAAAGTTCTAACTACAAATGCGTAGATATAGGTTTGTTCTTCTTTTTGGATTTTTTACTTCTCAACTTCTATCTTCATCGTCATCTTCATTATTAACCAGAGCAGTCAGCCAACCTCATCTTCTAATTTGCAGACACAAAACTGAGAGCAAGTGTTAACAATCAAAAGCCACCCGTGTTGTTCAAGTGCAGAATGGATCAACCAATCAATGGAAGTTACAAACCCCAGCAAACATCATTCTCAGGTAACTCAAATTTCTGGCAGAGACTTCAAGCAGCCGATCTTTAAATGCTAGAATCCAAGAAGTAAACTGGTGTTTGAATGGAGACGATGATGTCTTGACGACAGATGATTATTGGAATAGAGACACGGCAATCTCATCTGGTCTTGAGATGGGGCAAGGGTCGGTGGTTTTGCTTCTAAAACAAATTGAAACTACTTTCGGAATATAAAACGGTCGTTAAAACCTGACAAGATCCAAAAACATTATCCAAACATATCGGTCTTAGAGTTATCCAGATAGAAAAACAACAACCGGGTCCATAATCTGCAAGAGGCATACCAAATTGAACAAAGTCTTATGCTGCTAGCAAACATAGAAGAGTCTTCTGATTTACCGACCAATGTACAAGTAGCACAAGCATGTAGCATTGTTAAAGATTGTTCTCACATCAGCTCTGCTCATGCTCATCTGCTGTGCCTGGGGGAAACATCAGCAGACCGTGATCTGGATCCAGAAGGTGATCTTGATGCTCGTCCAGGTGAGGACTTCCAGCGAGCTCGAGGATCCTCGGCATCTGTATATGATTTCCTACAAGAACATATTCAGAAATGTTAAGGAAGAGAAAACCATAGCCCATCCAAAGAGGGATAAGCATAATACTGGCAAGATGAATCAGATATACTTCAAATGTCATGCATGCCAACATAAGAAAATGCAAAAGCCCATAAAACTCCAAAGTGCCCCAACCAGATCATCAATCCACTGACAAGATCAGATCGTGCTTTAATGTGACTAGCATTTAGAACAACAACTAATGGGGCGGTACTTTTGATTTTTTCCATAGTAGGAAGCAAGCATCATCCAACAAGGTAGAGAGACTACCTTGGTACTTAATATTCAACATCAAGTGTGAATAATGGGTACAAAAGCCACTAACCTACATAGTTTCTAGCATAATTCTGTAAACCTTGTATTGACAATGTACAGAATAAGACATGCATTTTTCCCATGTGAGCTTCTACCGATCAACATGAGTTGGAAAGTGATCAAAAACTGCATTAATAGCAATTAAGATTTGAACGCAGAAGCACTCCACCCACCTGCCATATGCATTGCCATTTTCATCAGCATTTTCATAACCAGGCGAATATGACCTACGGGTGTGATCGTCATCTCGCTCTTGTTTTGAATCTCTTGGTGATCTAGGATGGTCCCTCCTTTCAGGGGAAAGGGAATAGTCAGTTTGACGTCTTGGGGCTGGAGAGTACGATCTGATAACATTCAAAATTTAGCATATAGCCAATCCATGAAATCTAGAGAGATTACTGCATTCACCTTGAGAAATTACCTCGATCTATGACGACCTCTGGAACCTGATGTATAGCGTGGAGATCGAGAACGAGATCGGGAACGTCCTAAAGAGTTGTGCATAAAAGTTTGGAACTTAAATAGAATAAATAAATTGATAGATGCAACTAAAGCTTAATAATCTACAGTAACATAACCAAGAAATTCTACAAATATCAAGTGCATAACTAATGCTAACGCTTCCCAAATCTTGTATCCCAAATATTGACTCAACAAATGATTTGGCACATTCTGATTCTTGCATCTAAAAACAGAGGGTCCTTGCGTTTTAAGATACTTGAGCCACATCAAATAGGAGACAGTTTGAAATGAAGTGTTGAGAAGAGTAGCATCAAGCATGACTCCAACTGCAACATCAAATGAGCTATGTTTTCTTCTGGCGAGGAACAACATAAATGAGGAATAACAAGGAGGAAGCTATGAGCAACAAATTACTGAAAAACGGGTAGAACGACTAACCGTACTGGGATGATCGTCGCCCTCCAGAGCTAGAGGGTCCCCTACAGATGATACAACAGGTCATAGAAAACGTCAGAATAATGCAGTAACAGCATGCTGTACGTGGATGAAGAACATCAGATATTACCTAACACTAGTTCTTCGGCGCATCTCCTCAGGCCTTTTCCTTGTTTCTGCAGCAAGAACCACAGATATCTCCCTCCCAGCAAGTATCTTCCCATTCATATGGTATTGAGCCTCTGCAGCCTCATATGGGTCCACAAACTGCACAAAGGCAAATCCGCGAGGTTCCCTGCAGGGGTTGAACCAAAGCTTCATGAAAGGTACTTAAGTTTGCTACTGATACTAACTGAAGGATACTAGACAAACACAGTACACTAAATGATTGGACAACATCGTTGCTTGGTATACCTTCTTCAAGTATTTAAGTATCAGCTTCACAGCACTTCAATACAGAAGCAGACATCACGAGTACAAATAAAACGCCAAAGGCTGACCTTTTCTTCTACAATCATGTATGAATGGCAACTTCAAAAGATGCAATTGACTTGAAAGTTCTTCGCATGCTTGTAAACATTTGAAGCACTTGAACCCAACCTTGTCCCAAAATTAATATCTCCTCATGCAGTCTTCAATTCGTACAACCAATCTTCTTCCTCTTCACACTTCTAATGATTGTTTGATTATTTTATTTCTCTTCAATAAGGAACGTTCTTCATTTCGAACATTACTCCTAACACCTTTGGAGGA
This sequence comes from Escallonia herrerae, assembly GCA_033070095.1. Classification (NCBI taxonomy): domain Eukaryota; kingdom Viridiplantae; phylum Streptophyta; class Magnoliopsida; order Escalloniales; family Escalloniaceae; genus Escallonia; species Escallonia herrerae. The sequence continues at coordinate 33,896 of JAVXUP010003118.1, read as the reverse complement.
CAATAATGTTAAGCAATCATAAACAGTAGGCCTTCATCAAATGTGGGGCTTGGGCTTGTTTTAACTTCAAACCAACTAGACCCCCTGACAAGCCAGTTCAAAACATAACTCACCATGAAAAGTAAAAAAAAAGAAAAAAAAAACTTAATAAGTAGTTTGAAATGCAGCTCAAAGAACATTGTATGCCTTTTCTTTTTAACATCCTAACTATCTGCATAGAAAATATAATAAGGTAAAAGTAGGACGTAAGAAAATATAACAGAACTGCCAAGTTTAACTTTCCTAGGTGCAATCGGCAAAACTACGGCAATAGTTTTGATCTCCTGTACCCAACATGAGAAGTAAAATGATAAGCGTGACAGTCCCTTAACGAGATATAGAATGCACATATACAGCTCCCAAACAGAAACAAAGCTCAGAAGATTGTCACTGAATTATAGCGGCCCAAGTTAGCTAGGAACCACAACATTTACATGTGTCTTAATTGCAATACAATGCATCCTAATCCAATTATAGGCAACAGTGTACATGCTCATGTGGCATAACCTACAACAACACTGATAGAGCAAAAATAAAAAAAGAGATACGGGGTAAGAAATGATTTCATGCATTCGTGCTAATTTGCAACAAAAGGTAGAAAAACCAACAAGTTTCTATAGCCAAACCAGAAGAATAGAAATAGAGAAGGCTAATTAAGCTCAGTTTCCAGCTAAATAGTGCACCCACATGGCCAAACCTACCAAGTACAGAAAAGTCCAGAACAACTTCTTAACTTGATAAGCTTAGGAAAAATTTTCAAAATGATGTCTAATGGCTAGATGAATTCAGCTGATGCAACAACAAGATATGGTACATCAGCCAGCTTATTGTTGCGCGAACTCACCCTGTATAATAGTTCTTTGGAAGATACACATCCCTGACTACTCCAAATCTTTCAAATGGAACTCGAAGTTCTTCCGGCCTGCAAGTTCCACAATAAACTAAATTAGCCAAGTCTAAAGGACAACAAGCAAAAACTAAAGTAGCAAAATAACTGTCAGACAAAAGCAAAATATGCTTGCCTGCAACTCAACGGAATGTTTCGAACCAAAAGACTGCCTTGATTTTGATCCTTACGTCTCCCGTAGTCACCGCCTCTGCCTCCGCCGCCGTATCCCCTTCTAGGCGGGGGGCTTCCTCTTCTTAAGGGGCTTCCCCTTCTTGGGGGGCTTCTTGGTCGTCCTCCATATCCTCTCCTTGGAGGACTGTAGTATGGTGGACTATACCTCCGCATAGTTCAGCTTAAACAACAGACCATTATTCATGCATCAACAATCACAACATGTAAGAGACTTTATATAAAAAGGAAAAACAAATTTGAAGAAAAGGAAGTTGTATCATTTCCATACTGCTAGTAGAGCCGAACTAAAATCTACCCACTATTGCAAACAAACAAGTCAAATCTTCTAAGGGTTTAGAATGCCCGACAACCATAAGCTTCATATTATTTGTAAAGCTCAACTGTGAAAGCCAAAACCAATTTAGGCATGCTTCAATGCTTTGTTAACAGCGAACCACACAAAACAAACTAAAATTTTTCCATCTTAATCGAGATTGTGTACCACCATGCCATCCCTCTCCCTCCCTTTGCATGAAAAAGATGTTACATAATCCCTAAAATAATTAATCAAAAGCGTAAATTGGGTTTTGATTATTTCATCCAGTAAGATTTCCCTCTGATTAACAATTTAATCCAGATCCCTAAATGGTATGAAAAATTCGCAATTTCTCTCTCTGCTATACTAATTCCATGTTAGCTTAATATAACTCATCAAACCCAAAACAACTACTAAAGGAATCAACTTCTGCTAAAAAAGACCAGCCACGGTCCCACCACCCAGATTCAAGGAAAGAACAAATCTACTTTCAGATAAATGGGTTTCCAAGAATATGGTCGAGAAATTACTCAAACTTGAGCTCAGGAAAGTTAAATGCACAAAACTAGTCGAAATCAAGACCTAGGCAAAAATGAAATAAGAGATCATATATTCCTTTACTTTTTTTTTCAGATTTGCAGCGAGGGACAAGAAGGTCTGTGGGACTTTTACCTCGGGAGATCCCGAGAAGTACACGCCGGGAGAGAAGCTCAGATCTAAAGCAGAATCGAATTTTGACTTTCGACAGATGAAAACGCTGTGTCCAGTTTTTACTGCCTTTAAGCCCTATTAGACCTATTATGCTTTAGGGGAAATTGCATAAAACACCCTCATGGTTTGAGTGTTTTGCAAAAAGACCCCTGCAGTTTGAACATTTGCAAAAGAACACCTGAGGTCGCTAATTTGTTGCATCAGACGATTCCCGTTACAGAATAATAGAAATGTCTAAATTGCCCACGTATATAAACCATAATTTAGTTTTTTTTCCCGTTCTCTGTTTGATCAGCCGACACCTCAGCAGTCCCCGGTGAAACCATAGATGGCGTACTACCAACCAGCCATATCCACCTCCACCACCGCCTGTCTGTAACCTATCCCACCCACAACAGCCGTCGCCGCCATCTCCTGCACCCAATCCCGTCGTCGCCACCTGTTGAACCTAATCCCGTTACCGCCAACACTTTCACCTAACACCGCTGCCGCCATCACCGTCTAGTGTTGCAGCTGCCATCACCGTCCAATCCCGCCTCTACTGCCATCCCCACACCACCACTGCACCACAACCAAACACCACATACCTACATCAACAATCCCAAACACCACAACAATCATAATCGCACAAATGCAGATCGAGGGTTTCAGATCGCAATGTGCAATTGAAACCCTAGATCTAGGATTAAAACCCTAGATCTGCAACGGCTTTCTCTCGCTTTCCCTTTCTATCCTGTCCCTTTCCTGTTGCCTCACCTGCTGGGTGGACTAGGCTGTGACGATGGCACATGTGGATGGGGATGATGAAGGCTAGCGCGGTGGCACATGTGATTGGTGGTTGGGGCTGGGTAGAGGCATAAATTAGGGATGAAGGTGATGGATGGGGCTATGTGGAGCAATTGCGACGTGGGTTAATCGGATGACGGTGACGGCTAGGGTTTTTGTTGGTGAAGGTGGCTGCTAGGGTTAGGGTTTAGTTAGATTGGAGAAGAAATTAGGATTTGAGTGGTAGAGAAAAAAGAAATGAAGGGTATTTTAGTCTTTTTAATGTATTAAAATCTACCACACGCACTTCTTAAGAGAGTGAAGCTCAATCTCCGCCAACTTGGACTGTATTTTTAACGATCGCAACACATTAGCGACCTTAGGTGTCCCTTTGCAAATGTTCAAACTACAGGGGTCTTTTTGCAAAACACCCAAACCACGAGGGTGTTTTATGCAATTTTCCCTATACTTTATACACAAAATGAAATGATGCCTTCAACCGCCGCCGAGGCGGTTCATGGGGACCGCCCGGTTCAGTCGCCAAATTCTTTCCAAGGTATTCGAGGTGGTTGCATTATGTTTAATTATTATCATTTTCCTGTTTTATTTTTATGTTTTTGAGTCCTTTTTTATTTGGAATTGAAACAACATATAGATTTTTTTTATATCCTTTATCTGTTTACAATTTTGAAAATGATTTCCAAACTAGTGATGCTTTTTTTTAAGGTTCTTTATGAAAAATAACTCTTTTCCTAAAAACAAAGTATGGGCGATATTCTTAAACGTTTTTAGGTCAAGGTTAGCCGCAGTCAATAACATCGATTTTCAAAATGCAACATGTCATACTAGAAACTTAAATATTTGTAAAACAAATTCTCTTTTGATATAACATCGTTAGTATTTTGTACATCTTTATATATATATATATATATATATATATATATATATATCATGTAAATTCCAGCCAGAGATCGCGCTAACTAATTACCATCCATCTTGTTATGCAGTGAGTAAACACCATACAAACATCATCACCACCTTAACGATCTATAGTCACCATCACAGCTCGTCCTCGAATCACAACCACAAAAACTAACCACCACCACCAACAAACTTACCACCATTCACCCCCAGCAAACCACCAACACCCATAGCCGTTCACCCTAGATTGCACCATCAACCACCATCCTTTGCTACTAATACGATTTTTACGACTTCATGTTTTAATCTAGTGCGGTTTGATGTTTGGGATCCTTTCTAAAATCCTGCATTTTCTTGCCCCCGATAGATGATTATTCTTATAGCACTTGAATTTACTTATTCATGTTAAAAATCAAGTCAATCATCTTATCCCCAATTTTTGCCATGGTGAAAAATCCAATTTAATGTCTACATAAGACAACTTTGATGTGACAATGCTCGTGAATTCTTCAATAAACAAACCTTTTACTGTTTTATAACCCTCGGTGTGCTTCAACGCTCTAGTTGTGTTCCTGTGTTTTTGCTCCACAACAAGATGGGCTGGTTGAGCATAAGCATCGTCATCTTCTTATTGCATGTGCACTTTATTTTCAAACAAATTTGCATTTAGAATTTTTGGATAAATGCATTCTTACTTTCAGCCCTTAAACCAATAAATTACCTACCTCCATTTATCGTGGAAAGTCCCCGTACGAACTTCTCTTCCATAAAACCTCTATTTAATCTCATCTTAAAGTCTTTAGTCATTTGTTTTTTTGGACATAATACGTCTGTTCAACATAAATTCGATAAACAGGCCTCTGCAATTTGTTGGTCACGCCTACAGACCAAAAGGCTATAAGATTTTTGACATCCTTAGTAAAAAAAAAATACATGCTACCCGTCATCGAAATATCTTCCCATGTTCCTTAATCACTTCTCCAATTTTTTTATAGCTCCCGAGTCTTGGCTTTTCCACTACATGATTTTGATGCAGCTCCTCTTAATAACATGTCTATCCTTAAATGTGCCAACCCTGATGTTTTACTTACCTCGGCCACTCCTCATTCTCCAAGACATCCTATCCTATTTCAATCCATGCACCACCCATCTGTATCGTGCACCATCGACGTACCTTAAAGACTACTTACTATTGTTGACTAACCTTAACAACTTAATTAAATCATTATGAATAGTAAAATTATATAATTAGTAATCAAATTAAGCAATCTATTTGCACTTAACGTATTCAATAGTGATGCGAATTCTTTTATGTTAGCCATCAATTTTTTTATAACCTTTTTTGGTCCCCCCTAATTGTACTTTCTGGATCCGCCTCTGGCCCCAATGGCAATACTTGTTACTGTACGCATTCTTCAGACCTTTGTTATTGCTCATGCCTGGCCGTTGCATCAATTAGACATGAACAATGCATCTCCACATGATCATCTCCGTAAGAAGTCTATAAAGTCATCCCTCGTGGATATCGTTGCAAGGGGTAGTCTCTTGATTGCTGGTTGCATAAATCCTTATATGGGTTCAATTAAGTATCTCACAATTGGTTTTCTACATTTTCTAATGCTCTGCTGGGATATAGATTTTCTCGGTCATAAGCGGATCATTCATTCTTAATCTTACATCATGAAAATGCCTCTGTTTTTGTTCTTATCTATGTTGTGATATCAGGGATCACAGTCTTATGTGATTTGGGAAGTCAAAGACCTTATTTATTGCATATTCCATACTAAGGCCTTGGTCATTTGCAATTGATATAGCTAAAAATACGCCTCCAGTCTGCAGACGACACGTGGAGGTTATGACACGTAGTCCAAACTAACTTATTGCTAATTAGGCACTTGCCATATCAGTCACCAGGCAGAATCCTAAAAGAACTCTAAATCCTATCAGCTAAGCTTAACATGTGATCTTCTAAAGATCCTAATTCGATCCTAATTGAAGTGGTGCAAAACCGAATTCTACTAAGGTTCTCCTCCCTACTACTATATAAAAGGGTCGAACCCCTCAGGTATGGGACACACACACACACAATTACACATTGTGCCTTACTGCTTTTTCAGAGTTCTACATTGTTAGCCATCTCTGACTTAAGCATCGGAGTGTTCCCCCGCCAGAACCCTACCCGGCGGTCACTCTGTGTTCTTTTTTGCAGGCCTATCTCTGGAAGTGGTTCCCGATCCAGTTTATAGCTGCAACAGATTGGCGCTATCCATGAGATCACGACAGGGAACATGGCCAACTACTCTTCTTCTGATGACTCTTCACACAGTCATTCCAAGAACCGTAACGTACGGACTAGCAGCTCTCATCGACTTGGTCGTTCTCATGACCAAAACTCGACCCCTTCACACCGTCGTCGCGCCAGTTCTTCTGTAGATTTATACGTTAACGTAACGTCTGCTACTCCCGAATCGAAAACTAGACCTCAAAGAAACCAATCTCCAACGTCTACTCTGAAAAACGGTGACCTACGTCATCGCCTAAACCGTCAGTTGTTCAAAACACCCCATGCCGAACTTACGAAAGAAATCCATGAACTGAAAGACGTCGTGAACACTCTTCAACAAAAGCTCGACATGGCGCTAGCTCTACCATCCACTCACCATTCTTATCTTTACCCCGATGACCTTCGCCTCCGTCTTACCTCCAGATCAAGCTACAACCGTAAATACAGGTCAGCGGCCGACCTGACTTTCAATCCCAAAGAGAAGAATGGAAAGCACGTAACCAGGAGTGGATCATGCTATCGTCGTGATCTGTCAGTCGAAGACAGTACCAATTTCTCTCCTGAACAGGTCACCAGACTGAAAACCCCCTCGAAGATCGATCCACAGAAAGAGGACGCATGAGTTTTGTTCTTAAGAACGAGACTCTTGGAAGATCGTCCCTAGAAATCACTTTCCAGAATGATCTCCCCTAAGGGAAAAATCCGAGGCCATCGAGAAGGCAAAGCTGCCTCCCAATTTTTGAATGCCCCAATGTGATCTCTATGACGGAACTGGAGATCCAAAGGAACATGTTTACCAGTTTGAAACAAACATGCTACTCCTCCAAGTCTCAGATGCTGTCATGTGCAGGGCCTTTCTTACCACTTTAAGGAAGGCTGCACATGCATGGTTCAAATCTCTACAACCAAGATCCATCCACTCCTTTAGCCAATTGTCGGATCTCTTTCAGAAGCACTTTGTAAGCAGTCGCTCTTGAAGAAAAAACTCGACAAGTCTGCTTAACGTTGTGCAAGAGAAAAATGATTCTTTGGCATGTTATCTCGGACGATTCAACACAGCCACTTTGAAAATCGATCATCTAGATGAGTCCGTGAAGTATACTGTGTTTCTTCGAGGCCTCCTACCAACATCCAAGTTCACATTCTCTGTTAACAAAAGTCCTCTAGGTAATATGAAAGCCTTTCTCAAGAAGGCTAACAAATATATTCAAGCTGAAGAATACCTGAAGACACACATAGGACGAAGTGGAGAAGAGAAGGAATAACAGAAGAAACGATCTCGAGAGTTAACTCCCCAAGGAGAAAAGTCGACAAAACGTTCCAAACGACGAACTAAAGACCCGTTTGTCGTGGAAAATTTGACGCCCTTTAATACCAAACCATCACAAATACTTCACGAGATCAAAGACAATAAAGCTCTTGAATGGCCGGACAAGATGAGATCTCGGCCAAATAAAATGAATAAAGATTTATGGTGTCACTTTCACAATGATCATGGCCACACGACTGACAATTGTGGGTCACTTAAGCGTGATATCCAAGCTCTTATCAAGCGTGGTCAGTTGAGAAAGTTTGTAGCTCACAAAGAAGGAGGACAACAGGCACCTCCGGCCATGGAAGAAAGAGAAGATCGGGAAGAAAATATGGGTATGATCAACACTATATCTGGGAGATTAGCCACATGAGGTTCATCAGGACAGGCTCGAAAAGCATACGCCAGGGAAGTGAGCATAACGAGCCAACGCCCGAACAAAAAATAGAAGACTGTGCCCATAGCTACGATCACCTTTTTTGACGAAGATTCAAAAGATGTAAAGACTCTTCATGATGATCCATTAGTCATCACCATCAAGGTCAAAAATTTTGATGTGAAGCGGGTTTTTGTCGACAATGGGAGTTCAGCCGAAGTCTTGTTTTATGATGCATTCAAAAAGATGAACATCCCTATGGACCGTCTTCGGAAGATGGATACACCCTTATATGGATTCTCTAATCATCCAGTCACAGTAGAAGGTGTTATCGGACTCCCAGTGGCGGTAGGTACGCCCCTGATGCAAGCAAACTTGATGCTCAATTTTATGGTGGTGAGAGTCCCTTCTGCATACAATGCCATACTTGGACGACTTGAACTTAATCAGTTGCAAGCCGTGGTATCAACCTACCACCTAAAAATGAAGTTCCCAATGGAACATGGGGTTGGAGAAGTCAAAGGAGATCAGACTATAGCTCGACAATGTTATGTTACTTCGTGCCGACCAAAGAAGACAAAGAAATTGGACTCCGAGTAAATCTTGATCCGATAGAAGAGGTTCAAACTCAAGCCCATAAATGATCCGTTGGTATTAAACAACGTGTCGCACAGTAGCATCTTGCCCCGAGGAGGCAAGACACTTCCTTTTCAGGAAGATAAGGGGCCCAGACCTTATCAGACCCCTAAATTTTTAGAATTTGTAAACTTTATCTTTGGCTCGAGCAATAAAGTTATTTTTTAAGCAGTTCTGCTCGAGCAGAAGAACCATCGAACACTCTGCCCGAGCATAGTGAAACTTAGATAAAACATTTTGCCCAAGCAGAATTGTGGTCGAACACTCTGCCCGAACATAGTGCCAAATGACTAAACACAATTTTGCCCGAGCAGAATTTTATCCGAACACTCTGCCCGAGCAGAGTGCCCAATGGCCAAACATTCTGCCTGAGCATAGTGCATAAATTCTTGTTCTTTATAAAAATACAAGAATAGGCCGAACGGACTAGCTGTAGATCTAAGTCATTGAAAAGGCAAAAGTTATAATGGGGGCATCGTCGCTCTACCAAAGCTTTTACTTCTTCGAAGTTTAGGCCGAGCTTAGGTGCTTGACTTCTTTACCAACTCTTTAAGTGATGCAAAAAGAGTTTGAGCTAAAGTAAAAACAAACAATGTTGTGTGAAAGGTAATATAAACCACGGGAAACACATAGTAAAGCAAAAAGCCATCAAATGAAGAAAGATAGAGTTTTACAAAGGCCCTCGTAAGGGCTTCAAAATACTCAGTCTAAAGGAAAGAAGATACAAAGGCAAAATCTAAGGCTCGGGGGCATCGCTAGAAGGGCCTTCCTCTGGAGGATGGGAAGCTGCAGTGTCTCCTCCTTCTGAAGGCATGACAGTCTCCCTGGATGAAGACGCCACCGCAGGCATGACAAAGTCACCCAAAGAGATGTCGGGGAAGCGCTCAGCAAACATCTCCTTAGCCTTCATAAAGCCCAGCTCATAGATCTCCAAACCATCATCTGTTCGTTTCTTCAGCCATTCTTCCCCGGCATTCCATCGAGGAAGTCATTGATACCCTGGTCTCGAGCTCTGTTCACCTCTTCTGCCGCCTTCCTCTTTACCTGTTCCAATTTCCTCTCTAGAGTCTCAATCTGAGCAAGGTGGTCAGCCTCTTGCTTGTTCAGCTCTTCGATGCGAAGGGTGGCTTCCTTTGCCTCCTTAACGGCATCCCTCTTCTGCTGAGCCTTCTCAGCTATCACCTGCCTCGCCATCTCAAAGCGAGACAATATTTCAGACCCGTTAGCGTACATCTGGAATAAATATTGGAACGATCAGCCAAAGGAAATTGAGAATAAAAATAGTAGTTAGTTGGAAGAAAGAAACATCACCGTGTATACGGCCTGAGCAAAGAAACAGGCAAATGTCTCGTGAGTCTGATTTTGAAAAACCTCCTTGTCCTGAGGAAGAACTCCATAGACTAGGTGCTACTCCGAGATCTGACTGTCTGGCATTCTAATGTCATCGCACCTAAGGGTCCATCTGGGGCGGAAGATGGGATCCTCATCGATATACACTTTCTCAACAATCAGCGAAGAATGGTCAGGAGGAGTAGTTCTTTTCTTCTTCGGAGCAGGGGGCAACTCCACGCTTGGCTGCTTTTCTTTCCTCTTCCCCCTTAGCTTTTTGCAGAACACCCAGAAAGGCTCCTTGTGGTGCTTTTCCACCTCCGCTAGCCATTTCTGCAAGGAAGAAAAGAATCAATACAAGAATAAACATGGAAACGAAGACAGAAACTAACAACCTACATAAAGCACACCTAGAATAATGTTCTTAGTAGGAGGAGGAATCAAAGCTCTCGATGGGACAGGCTTTCGAGGAATAATCCTCGCCCACTCTAACTGCTGCTCGGATAGAGCTTCATAAATGGAAAGCCCTCCTCAAAGTTTGATGTGGCTAAGGATATGCTTGGTAAGGTTGTTTGGGGTGGGCTTGCCTAGGTTTTCAAAATCCTTACAGTAAGGATTCCACTCTCTATCAAACGGAAGCTTCCCCTTATTCAGACGACCAACAAAGAAGTATCTGGAGTGCCAACCTTTATTCGACTTCGGTCCTCCCTTCAGAAGTCGTTGCCTACTATGAATGTAATACCATCCCGGGCAGTTGGCAACTCCTTTGACAAAACAAATTTTGAAGAAAACTCTCATAAAATCTATTGCATCTAGTTTGTAGCCTGAAGTCTGAACCAAATATATAAGCCCGACAAGTTTCCTCCAACCATTTGGAACAAGTTGCCTGGGAACCATGTGATAATGCTCGAAGAAACGGAGAGCAAAAGGGTGAAGAGGAAGCCTATACCCAGACTTCACCTGCTTTTCATAGATCCCTGTTTCAAACCTTGTTCCATAATTAGCTGGTTCTTGCAAACTAGGTAGACGAGCAAACCAACCTTCGGGAATATGATATTCCCGAATCAACTCCAACATGTCCTTAGGACATCTTATTTGACTTCTCATCGGCAGTATACCAAGGCTTAGGATCAGCCTTATCCTCGGCTTGATCCTTTACATCTCCTAAAGCATTCTTGGCAGGCAAAGAATGTGAAGGTTGAGAAGTTGAGGGTTGCGGAGGTTGAGAGGATGAATGGGCTATTAGTTGTGAAACTGAAGGTGCAGAAGTTGTGGGTTTGAAGTTCCTACTTCACTTCCTGAAGTTGGAACACGTTCTGAACTTGAAGATGAACTACTATTTATAACTATATTCTTTTCGGAAGAAGAAGCAGACTTTGAAGTTTCAGACATGTTTTTTATTGCTAACTGAGGAAACTACAAAAACTTGAAGTGTTGAACAAAAAGAAGAGAAGAAAAAAGACTTACTTGAAGATATGGATGTTTCCAAATGATTCGAGTGAGGTAAAAATGAAGTGGAGATCTCCTCTTAAAGAGAAAACTCTAACTAACCGCTTCTTGGGATACCCAACGGTTCATCTACCCCTTACGTGGCACAATCTAGAAAGAGATGAGTTTGAAATTTGAAAGTTCCCCCCCCCAAAGGCATTAATAGCAAAAAGGACACGTAGAAATGAACCGAACACAATTTTGCCCAAGCAGAATTATGCCCGAAAACTCTGCCCGTGTAGAGTGCCAAACGGTCGAACACGATTCTGCCATAGCAGAGTCCTGCCCGAACACTCTGCCTGAGCAGAGTGCCAAACGGCCGAACAAGATTCTGTCCGAGCAGAGTCATGCCCAAACACTCTGCTCGAGCAGAGTGCCAAACGGCCGAACACGATTCTGCCTGAGCAGAGTCATGCCCGAACACTCTGCCCGAGCAGAGTGCTGAACGGGCGAACACGATTCTGCCCGAACAGAGTCGTGCCCGAACACTCTGCCCGAGCAGAGTGCCCAACGACCGAACACGATTCTGCCCTAGCAGAGTCGTGCTTGAACACTCTGCCCGAGCAGAGTGCCAAACGGTTGAACACGATTCTGCCTGAGCAGAATTGTGCCGAAACAATTTGCCCAGTAGAGTGCCCAGCGGCCGAACATGATTCTGCCCGAGTAGAATCGTGCCCAGAGTGCCAAACGCCCGAACACGATTCTGCCCGAGCATAATCGTGCCCGAACACTCTACCTGAGCAGAGTGACGAACGGGCGGACACGATTCTGCCCGAGCAGAGTCGTGCCCGAACACTCTGCCCGAGCAGAGTGCCAAACGGCCAAACATAATTCTGCTTGAGCAGAATCGTGCCCGAACACTCTGCCCGAGCAGAATGCCACTGGCCGAACACAATTTTGCCCTAGCAAAATTGTTTCCGAACAAGATTCTGCCTGAGCAGAATTGTGTCCAAACAGAACCTTGTCCGAGCAAAACTGTCTTTGGATATTTAAAATGTCATAAAAATAGTTTCAAATATGTTATGGCATATTTCGCTGTCACCAGTGAGAAAAAGTGTGCTTCCACCCGCTTCGTTAATGCTGGTAGAAGCAAGGGGCATATGATATAGCAAAAAATACCCATCCAATCTGTAGACCACAAGTGGCAGTTATGACACATAATCCAAACTAACTTATTGTTGATTAGGCACTTGCCATATCAGTCACCAGGCAGAATCCTAAGAGAACTCTAAATCCTATCAGCTAAGGTTAACATGTGATCTTCTAAAGATCCTAATTCGATCCTGATTGGAGTGGTGCAAAACCTAATTCTACTAGGGTTCTCCTCCCTACTACTATATAAAGGGGTCAAACCCCTCAGGTATAGGACACACACACAATTACACATTGTGCCTTACTGCTTTTTTAGAGTTCTACATTGTTAGCCATCTCTGAATTAAAGCATCGGAGCGTTCCCCCGCCAGAACCCCACCCGGCGGCCTCTCCATGTTCTCTTTTGCAGGCCTATCTCTGAAAGTGGTTCTCGATCCAGGTTTTAGCTGCAACAGTAATATTTTGGCACGCTCTCACAATGGTCCCAAAGACAGTACACTCTTTATACTTTAGTAGATTGTGGTATGACTAGTTCTTGTCGTGCTGAATTTCCAATGGAACAAGACATACAACTATCTGACACTATCAGACCCATTTTCTTATTGATGTATGGTTTGTCGTTTTGATTTATCTTACTGTCACTGGGCCTGATAATGTACACTCAGTTAACATACTTAGCTAGTTTACTTATCAGCCCTGACATTTGATATAACTCCCAATAATTAGGGAATACCCGGCAATCCTAGTCAAACTGAAAAAACAATAATTATCTTATTGAGATTCTAAAAGAATCCTTAGAGATTGTGACGTGATACTCGAGGATCCTAACGCGATCCTAACACATCTGGCCCACGGTCCAGTCCTACTAGGAGTCTTCTCCTACAACTATTTAAAGGGGTCTACCCTCAGGTATGGGACAACTGCACATACATACACTGTGTATTTCATTTTTTTCATAGTTACTATCCTGTAGCTGCACTTTGACTTAAGCATCAGAGAGTTATCTGCCAGGAACCCCACCCGGCGGTCACTCGTTTTCTGTCTTGCAGGTCATCGGTTCAGGTTCGGGTTCCAAAAAATACGCGAAGCATATTTTTAGTAGCAACAGAATGGCGCTATCCATGGGACCTGCCAACCTAGCCGATCAACCTCAAGAAAACCCGGTCATTTTGCAATCGGCGGGCGACAACTTGTCGCAACTTTTACCAGAACAACCATCGCAGAAGGTCTCAAAATTCAACTGCCGTCTCAAAGGAAAATTCAGAATTTTCAAGATGAATTATCACAAGTGTTATCGGCAGCACTGCCACTAACATCCAATGGCAACCAGGCCACAAAACACGAACAGCAAGGTTGTAACCTTGCTGTCCAGGTAGCCAACGTCACCACCTCACAGTATTACGCGCCGTCACTACCAAACTGCCAAGGCAGCCACACATCGAAAACAACAATCAAAATTGCAAGGCAGTGCCAATCGAGTCATGGCCACCACGGTTAGCCATGCCACCACAACAGGGCTGCTATATCAACAAAATAGAAAAAAATACTTTGGGATAGAACAAGTTGCCGCCGGCAGCCAGGCCACCGACGACCCTACTATCGTCAAACGGTTCTATCGTCATCAACGCTTTTACCAAGAGGAAAAAATATAGGGTGGTTTGAAGACCTCCAAAGCCCTCCGGGACAGCAACCTGCACTGCTGCAATCAAGCTGTTATCAACAAACGGTCGGACGGTGAGATGCCTTGCACTCAACCGCCAAACAACCCATCGTCTCCGTAAAATCTCCAGTCCAAATCAACACAGATGTATCCATCGAAGTCACCCCATCATTACCGTAACTACCGGCGCAACCACTTTGATCTCCTGCTTCATAAATCGCCGGCGTGAAGTTGCTGGGGCAGATACAACAAGAACCCAAAAGAAAAAAAGAGAGGAAGAAAGAAGAAGAGAGTTGTCGTCACTATGCACCGGTGCTGTACCGTCACGGCCTTACCGTACCGTCCACTATGATCGGCAGTAGCGATACCTCCAAGCGACTGCCACACCAGCCGCCATCGTCACTGCCACCACAAGCCCCAATCAGCACAAAATTGGGATGCCACCCGTTCATTTAGATCCGAGTGTTGCGTCACCTTTGGTACAGACCCAATCGTGGGATCTCCTCTTCGGCGATGCACACGCCACCTACAGATCAAGATTGACCGCACCGACCACCACTAATCTGTCAAAGATGCGCACCACATCGCCAATGGATTCGCGGCACCACAAACGGCCATCGCTGTCGTGAGGCCGTCAGAGCAAGTACAACCACCGCCATCAAGTGGCGATCTGTCACCATAGTTACGGCCCACTATCGGCCGCACTACCTTCACCGGACATGCCTAGTTTTCACCACAGCTATCACCGAGCAAAGGGGCTGTCATCAATTAATGTCCTAAAAGAGAAATGACCAGATCTACCTCTGATTGGCGATAGTGGCTCCAATGGCGGTGGTGCTCCGACGATGCAACGGCTGCTCCCTTTCGTGAAGAAGAGCTTGGGCATCACGTCACTTCTTTCTTTTTATGAGAAAAAAATATTTTAAAAAAATGGGAGGGTAAACTACACTCGACATCCCCAAGTTCGTTTCAAGACACTCGCTGTACTTCCCATCGCATATTGTTTGATGTATCACATACCTCTTTACCATATCTTTTCATCCATTTTGACATTAAAAACTTTTAGAAACACAAAGATGCCTGTATTACCATCACCTTAAAATCAAGCCCCAAAATTAACACCATCACCACTACCGCCCTCCCAAGAGAAGCTGTCGTTATCACTACTAATCCCCATCAACACCAATACCAACTCACTTCTGTTGTCCCATCACGAGTTTCCACAGATTCACACATGCGCACTTGCACATACACATGTAAGTCAATCTGTGGTGAATTTGGTGTGTAGCTATGAATTTGGTTGGTCGATCTGTTTTCCTGGTGGATTCTGCCGTTGAAATCGAGTGGTGCTAATGGGAAGGAGGTTAGATATTCACTGGGTGGCGATCATGTGGTATATTGGTGATGGTGGACTTGTGGTGGTGGGTTATTGGTGGTTGTGAGCTTATGGTGGGGGGATTGATTAGGGGTGGTGGGAATGGTTAGTGGTTGAAGTGTAGTTGTGGGTTTTGTAATACCTCTAACCTTGATATTGTCTAATCGGTTAAATTATTGTGTTTAGCGGTAATTTTTTTGCGCAATATTTAACATCGATTTACATAAGTGATATTTTATTGGCAAGTTTTAGAGACAAATTTTTTTTACGCGAAGTTGTAGATTAGTGAAGCGGGGTGCAATAGGCAATTAACGAAAAGTTAAAGGGGTTAGTTGAAAATTGAAATTGAAATTGAAATTTGGGTTATTGAAAAAATAAAAAAGATGCAAAATCTAATTTTAATGCTCTGTCAACTCTTTATTTTTGGAAGCTAAATGAGTGAAGGAACAAGGGAGAGGAATTAGGATTAATTTAAGTCTTATTTAAGCTTATATTACTCATTCGATTACAGCCCAAGCAGAGAGAGAGTAGAGAGAGAGAAGGAGAAAGAAAAAGAGCGACTGAAAGAGGTTGTGTGTTTAGAATAGTATATGTGGGTATTTGGAACTGTAGAAGAGTGTGTATCACATGTGTGAGGTGTGCGGGTACAACCATGGTGGCCATGTGAGTGTGCGTGAGGGGTAGCCATGTTGCTGTGTAAGACCTGAGTGAGAACAATCATGGTGGCTGGCTCGCTCGCTGCATGAGTGTGTGTGAGAAACTTAATAAATTGACCATAAGAACACTAAATAGGTAAAAACTCTAGGTATTATTATATTTTTTAAAGCCTCTGTAGCTTCTTCAAAGTTCCAGTTTGCCCCTCATCCTTATATTTTCATCATAATTTGCAGAATCTTTCCCGATAATTCTCAAATGTCTTCAATCTTCATCACAATTTTGCGATTTGTTTTAACTTTTTTACTTAACTTTTCATCACATTCTTTCATTTGTGTGATGTATAGCTTCACGTATATACACTAGTAACTTGTTCTTCTATAAGTATCCACTAAAGGAATAGTTGGAAAATGGAGTAATTCAATTGAATAAGCTATTTTTTTTTTCAAATGCCACTATATAAAAAATAGCTTATTCGGGAAACTAGACTATAAATGCCAGATGATTCAATTTCTATATACATTTCTTAGTCTCATCTCTAGCAGCTATATCTTAAAGATGGAAGGACATAATCACTGAATGCAACTATAGAGGGCATCGTTAGCCGCCTTATTGTAGGAAGAGAAGTTACGACTTCGACGAAAACTCGTGGAAATCACATCATGCACTCAATGTGCTCGACGGATTACCCAAAGAATAAGCGAGACTAAATGGTGTGGTGTGGTGGGTGAATAGTCCCCTCTTGTTTATGGTGGTGAGAAATGAGTTGTTGTATGTCGTCTTATTTTGGAGTGGTTTTGTGGTGCTCTTTTGTAGGAAATGAGGGGATAAATTCAAAAACTTATTCAAACTCAAGGAAAATGCCATATCGGTAGTGGGAGTGTGCGTCCTTGTCGAGCTTGGTGCAATGGTATATGAGTAATACTGGGAGCATCCTGGTAAGATGGAATTGCTGCATGAGATAAAGAAGGCTAGAAAGGAGGCAACAATGATAAAGGGACATAATTCATTAATTTTATTGCTACTAATGGAAATTGCTTCAAGGCAAGAGCCAACTGCCTGAAACCCTAAGCTCCCCTGGGCTTATTTCCTTCCAGTACCAAAGTCGTGTTGGGCATATTTCCGTCCACTAGTGAAGCCGTGGTATACCACCCCGTGAAGGTTATTATAACTCGCCAATTAGCATACATTAACGTTTTACTTTCCCTTGACTCACATTGTTTATTGTTGCCAGCCAAAAGAAATTAAGAAACCTGATGTACCAAAGAAAGACGAAGCTGGGGTTAAAAGAAATTTCAGACCTAGCAATATTTCATATGATGCTATGAACTATTATAATCCAATTATAGGTATTGATTTTGGGTGAGAAAACTATATATGTAAAAATGGATTTCTACCATATTATGTAAACGAAACGGAATTCCAATCCCATTGTAAAAAAGCATTTAGTATATGTAAATTATCACTTTTCTGGATCTATTAACAGCTTGTGTTTCTTACAAACCTCGATGTCAACCCTCCATTGGCTCTCGAGTCCGGTAGAAATTCTCAATTAGCAAAACACATGATAAGGGAATGGATTTCCACAGGCAAGAGGTATGGCATGACCATCTAACCTCAAATATGGCGAGGCTTGCCTCAGAAAGTGTTCATAAAGTGTTCCATGTGAATGTGGATTTGCACCTTGTTGCAGCCACAAATGCACGCTTTCCCAGACTCATCTACACGAGTCTTAGTAGTTTGTGTATTCGAATGTTATGTTTACTCATTCCAGTACAAATCTACCCCACAAATTGTCTCAATTATGTAAAAATTTGGTATATTACAGAAGGCCTATGATTTAAGTGAACCCCTTCTGAATCCCTTCTTCAATACAGGGGTTGTGTCAATTGAAACTTGAAATTCTATTTTCTATCCCTTTCAACTCGTATTGAAATTTAAGTCGTGAGAAGTTAAGAACTTAGTCATAATAAAATTTAGATATCCCGATTTTTCCTTAGATAAAATTTTTAGCTATATCTCATCAATGTTTCTTACTGGTAGTATTTTTTAACATAAGAATTACACGATTCAAAAGTTAGTTTCTATATTGACTCCGCTAACATGTATAATCCAGAGGGTTCCTTATTTTGGAATGGTGCACCACGAACTACCAAATGTTCCTTCCAGGAACTGATCATGACTGACATACATGGTTGCGACTTTGTAGGTTAGGCTAGTCTTGGAGATGCCAATCTAACTGATATACATGATGCCTGAGCGTTAATCTGCCCAATTTGGTTGTCAATTAAAGAAGTTTAAGGATTGAGAAGTACTGAGAACTAATGGCCAAGAACAATCAAGTGTTGTTTCTATTTAGTTTAAGAACCCGAGTCAATTAAGAAGTTTAAAGTTTGGGTTGTGGCTCTTTGTTGGTGGTGTTCTGTTTTGTGGTGGAGTTAATAAAAGGGGTGAGGGGACTGTTGGTCGTGATATTTTTGTGGTGGTGGGATCGACGAAGAGTGGTGGGATCGGTTTATGGTGGTCGGACTCGGTCCATGGCGGTGGGTGGGTGCTGGGTGTTGTGGTTTATTGGATAAACTCGTTTCCAAAAATTGTTCAACATTTCTAAAAATTCATTGCACATGTAAGGGCAACTATGTTATCTAACAAAAGGATCAAACACCATCCACTAAAAAATCTAACAAAAAAGGAGCGTTTTAGTGTAGCTTTTAGTGAGTGTTTTAAGACATCAACTTAGAGGAACCGAGTGTATTTTATCCAAAATGAATAATAAATATTAGTTTCCACATCCAGGGGCCTTGGGAAACGTTACTACTTTGCCCCTTAATAAACTTGCTAATATTACATTTTTGCAAGTCAATTGTATACATAATCTATCGTGTCCTTCAATTTTGATACCACCTCTGCAAGACTTCATATCAGTAAAACTAAGAATGCCACCATCCGTCCCAACAATCTCGTCTTTTAACCCATAATATCAGAATCTCACTTCTCCAACATATCTCAAGCGTAAACGAATAGGGAAGTGGAAATGCATTCATTGGAGTCTCGTACTAAATGCAGATCTGTGTTGCTCCTCCTCCCTTTTTTTCTCCGCCACCAACTATCGTCTCCTTCTCCACATGACTAAGAAAGGGTTATTTGGTCTCCATTCAATCTCAAAAGCTAGGTTTAGAGTTACTCTTATGGTACTAGGGTTTGGATTTAGCAAAGGGAGGGGGAGGAGAATGGGATCCAACTCTGCAACCTCAGTTGCATTTGTTGGTGGTGGAAATCACACGGCAGGGCTTAGTCATAAGGGTTTGGTACTGAGGAAATTGAGAATGGGAAAGATAAAATTAGGTTTGATCTTGTGGGGATCAAATTAGAACGGCAGAATATTGAAGAAAGAAACGAACAGATAGGGTTCTTTCTGCGATGTGTATTAAAGGAGAACACGTGGTGAAGCCTTTTCTAAACCTTTTTTTTATTGAGTTCATATCATCACGTAAAAGGGTACTAAAACCAATAATAACAAACATACCAAACCTTGTGAAACAATGCCCACGATCCACGTCCTTAATTTCGCACACGATTTCCAAAAACTCACTTTTTCAGTCATTATCCCAATAACTCTTTGGATGTGTGCACAACTTTTGAGAAAATACTGTGACCATTTCCTTACCGTGGCACATACAAAAATAAAATTAATAATACAAATTTTGTTAAAAAAAAAAAAGTCAAGCGTCACGTATACATGTTTATCGTCATATTCAGTAAAATAAATCTTAAATAACAGAAAAATAAGTTAGTCATACGTGTCCAAAAATAAGTTAGCAAAATATTATTATCGTATCAAACTTGGCCTTTAATTTTTTTTAACTATATTTTCTGATGAATTTTAACTTGTGAAAACTAAACATATTATTATAAGTAGTTAACTACCAATTACGAATTTTATTTTGTGCTACTTTTTAAAGATTTTCTTAGAATGCCACTTGTCACTGTTGTTGATAGGTAGTTATGCAACACAAAAAATATATTTTACGATTTTACTCTCATTTTTGGACGCGTGTCGTCACCAGAATCATTTTCGGTGTAACACTAAAAATAAAAAGATGTTCTCATTACAAGTAGTATAGATATACATTAAATGCTTTTCAAAACACAAATTATCATTTGGAGCGTTAACTGCTTTAATTTGTAAGTTAATTCACACAATCATTTCAAAGGCCATACATGACTTTTCCAAAAATAAATATGATAGTTCTCCAAAAATAAATATGATAGTTCTTTATGATTTGATGGACAAGTTTTTGTTGCCAAAACGTGAATTTCTTGCTCAAGATCATTCTTGCCCTTGTGCAAACACCTTTTAACAACTAGAGGGTGTTTGAGATTGATTCTAGAATAGTCAAATCTGATTAAATTCAGATTAAATCACCTTTGAAGTGTTTGGCAAAAAAAAGTAAACTGATTAAATCTGTTCGAATGTGTTCAAAACTGATTAAATCCATAATTCTTGTTTTCCTTGGATTAAGCTTAAGAGGCCTTTTAAGATTGATTCTTAAAAGTAGATTTTGATTATATCAGAATCAATTTCTAAAATTAGTTTTAATTTATTTTAAGCATAATAAATTAAAAGTTGTTGAAGGTGTTTGGGTAAAAAGGGATTAAAGTAAATTTAATTAGGTTTAACCAATCTAGAATCAGTCCCAAATACCTTTTTAATTTGAATATACTATATCGTAATTTTGTCATGCTAAATCTACTTTAATCTCTTTTTATCCAAACACCTTCAACAACTTTTAATCTGTTATGCTTAAAATGGATTAAAGCTGATTTTAGAAATTGATTATGATTTAATTTTAATCAACTTTTGAGAATAAATTCCAAACGGATTGTAAGTGTGGCTACTAAAAATTGTAATTATCGTTATAAAAAGAACACTAAGAACATTTGCGACAAATTTTTGTGGTTGTACAAGGAACAAAATTTTCACTTGAGATGTCAACCTCAACTTGAAAATACTGTTACCCTTTTTAAATTATAGAATGTAGTTCTGCAACTTTAGAATATGAGTTGTGCAACTGCATCTTTTTTTTTTCAATTACACTACAAGAAAAATAACTTTTAGCGATGACTTTGATTATGTCGCTCAAAGTGGCCTTTACCGATGAAATTATCCGAAGGTACCGGTCCATTGCTAAAAACCTTTGCCTACGAAAAATTCCATGGGTGAAGGTTTTTAACGACGACACTGTGGGTACATTCGAAGAAATGACCAAAAGCGCGATATTTGCAAGATAATTGATGTCTCCCGAAGATTTTCATAGTAGGCTTTCATGGCAAATTCTACTTGTTGGCACTATAAGAGGGTGTAAGAGTGTATGGGGTGCAAAATGCAAATAAATTTCATTCTTTCACTGTTTCTTGTGAAGCAAAAATGACATTGAGAGGTAATGTTGTTGACAGTAAATCCGTTTAAAATCTAGAACACAAATAAATTGGAGCTCTTTTAGTAGGTACATGCCAAAGAAGTCTAGCGCTCTTTTAATGTCTATGTTACTTCATTCTGCTTCGTAATCTTTGTTCGTGCTTGAATGTTGTTCCCAACCTATCTTGGTTGTATCTAAGGGCCCAGTGAAGGTCCTATTTTGCACGACACGTCGGCACAAATATTCAACGCTTCCAACCGGTCAAACTTTTTGCTTTTGTTACGTGACTTCGTCACGAAGAAATTTATTTTCGCACGACTCCTCATCGCGCCTCGACCGACGCATGTCATATGACGTCTGTTGGTGTGCCTTGGCACTTGCCCAAGGAAGTTGGCCTTGGCCTTCCCCTTGGGGTCTCTGCCTTGGCCTTCCCCTTGGGGTCGACCTCGGCCTAGGCCACCCCTTGGGGGTCGGCCTCGGCCTTCCCCCAAGGGTTGGCCTTTGGCCTCCATACTTAACACCTTCACTTCTCTTCAAGGGACCATACATCGTCCGCGACCTTCATCGTCCGTCGCCCGGATGTCACTCTGCGACCCCTTCGCCGGGGGCCACGTGCCATCTCCGAGACCCCCGTTGTCAGCACCCGCGCACTAACTCCGCGATGCTCATCGTCCATTGCCCAGGCGCCGTCTCCGCGACCCCCGTCGCCAGCTTTCGGGCGCCGTACTTTAACACTTTTTCGCGCCATGCGCCACGCCACTGATACAGTCGCGCCCCTGGTTCCTTGTCACACTACAGTGCCCCGGCACCTCACTCACTCCACCGCGCCCATGCACTGCAATGCTGATACAGCTATGCCCCCAAGCTCTCTGTCACAATACCGTGGCCCCAGCATCATACGCACTTCATCGCGCCCATGCGCCACAATCATATTACATGCCCCCCGGGCGTTACACTCATTCACCACACCATGCGCCCCCACCATGGACGTGGAACATGCTTCGACCCACTCTTCAGAGTGTGCAGCATTCCATGGGGATAAACGACTCATTCGGAACACTATCTCTGCCAGGGAGCTTTTCAGCTCCCCTTCCACCAGGTAGACGGCTCCTCCAGGTGCTACCTCGACGCGCTCTGAGTGCTCCGGCACAAGGATTCACCTGCGGGATAGGCTCGCTCTCTAAGACACTATCTCCGCCAAGGAGATTTTCAACTCCCCTTCCGCCAGGGAGCTTTTCAACTCCCCTTCCACTAGGTAGACGGCTCCTCCGGGATGCTACCTCGGCTTACAGAGACTCCTTCAAAACACTATCTTCGTTAGGGATCTTTTCAACTCCTCTTTCGCCAGGTAGACGAGATGCTATCTCAGCCCATCGGGTAAACGGCTCCTCCAGGATGTTACCTTGATGCGCTCCGAGTGCTCTGGCGCAAGGACTTACCCGCGGGATAGGCGACTCCTCCGGGACACTATCTCCTTCAGGTTGTCTGTGTCACTGGCCTACGTGCTCCGGCACTAGGGGCTTGTGTCGGCACCCCTATGTACTATGACCCCCGAGTCACTCCGAGACGGAAGTAGGTCTTCAGATGGCATCGCGCTTAGTCTGCCTGGCAGTTCGGCATTGGGTCTTCCCCACCACTACTAGGCCTGTGGGACTCTGCAAGGGCTTGGATTGGTGGCTAGATCAAAGGGTTCTCTGGCCACACTAACGATGTGGGAGCCAGTCTTTCCAGATAGACAGAGCGACGTTGTGCGGGACAGGCTGTGTGAATATGCGATTTGACAGTCCGTGGAGCATCGACAGCCGTGGACCCCTCGGTGATGTGTCATTCCTGGGGAGTGCCATGTGTTGCATGATGGCATCATCATCTCAACCTCTATAAGATAGAGGTCTTGAGAATTCATTTAGAGGACTTCTTCTTCTTAAAGAGGATTCCCACACTTGAACATTTTCACCTTCTCACTCTAGAATCCTAGAGAGAGAGAAACATACAGGACCTTGACTCTGGACCCAAGCATTGAACTGTGACTGTTGTCATATATTCGCATCGCGCCATCGCCCTCGCAGCACTGCCACCCTCAGGCTCTGTCTGGGAAGCCCTTGATCTATTCTTATTGTTTCCTACATCATCATACTTGACATCTGACTCGGACTGCATTCCTTGTGGCACCTCCACATCGACTGCGAACACACCTTTCCTTGACATCAAATGTAAACTCTTTTGTGCATAGTCTAACTTTTCAAGAAAGTCTTTACGCCATTTGATGTATTACATTGACATTGAAAGTAAATATCTTGGCTAAAAAAGGTTGGCCAACGAGTTTTTTAAAACAGTAAAGGTAGAAACTTTGGTTGAAATACTGAAGTTACAAACACGTCTCAGCTGATTTTATACGTACAAAACAAAATCATAAATCTTACAAAAGGATTCATAACCCGTCAGCATTACAAGCTAGATCTATGAGTATCTGAATTATGGGGAGTTCATTTCATATGGACTGACGAGCTGAATTTGTATGCAAAAATACTCCGTGCGACTGCTTCACTCAGTTGCCGCTTGACAAAAGATGATTTTCTATTTCAGTGTTGGGAGATTACGTTTCTAATATCAACTTGTCTAATTTTACAAACAAGGCCCTCAAAAGCCTGTTCTCCTTCCATAAATCAATTCGAATGCATTAGTGCATTAGTTCTAGCTTTTTATTAGTAGATTAAAGTGTGGACAATTATTTGTGGTTTGAAAATAGACTTAGCTGTGACTAAAATTTCGAAACATGAAAGAACATACGAAGAAATATTACTATAAAAAAAGGATTAAAGCTTGATGGCTTTACTAGCGACTTGATTTACAAAATAGTGGATAATGATGATGAGAAATATTCAAAAACCTTCTAAAAGTTACTCTTAATTTGTAGGTGTTGTAATGGATAAAGTTTTGACGTTGTAAAGTCATTAAGAACTCATATGAGATTGATTCTAAAAGTTAGATTTTAGCTTAAATCTTAATTAGTTTTAAAATTAAATTTAACATATTTTAAGCAGAATCAGTTTTATTGTTTTACAAAGTAATTGTAAACTACCTTAAAGTTACAAAAAAGTATTTGGATAAAAATGCTTAAATCAACTCCAATGTGACATAATGATAATGGAGGACACTTGATAAATAAAATTTTAGTATCCATATTTAGAAAGGTAATGTAAACATAATTTTCTTTTGTGAATAATTATAATATACAAATAAACTATTGAAAAACTATTTTTATCCACCTACAAAAGTTATTTACTTCTTATTTGAAGCTAAAAATACCTACAATATCATATTAGTGCATATAATACAATAACTTTTTCGAATTAGTTAAATGGTATGTGATGTTCTTTTGTGAGAAATTGAGGATAGTATGGTAGATTCGATGGTCAAACCTGATTACAAAAAAAAAGGATTATTTCATAATTCTCACGTTTCAAGATTATGGATTTAATCAGCCTTTAACATTTTGAGACAGATTAAATTTCTTAATTTTTTTTGCCAAACACCCACATATATGATTTAATTTAGACTAAATTCAGCTTGACCATCCCAAAATTAGAGGCCGTTTGTAATTGATTCTTAAAAATAGATTTTAATTAAATCAGAATCAGTTTTTAAAATCAAATTTAATCCATTTGAAGCATAATAAATTAAAAGTTATTGAAATTGTTTGGGTAAAAAGGGATTGAAGTAGGTTTAGAGTGACAAAATTACCATATAGTGTGTTCAAATTGAAATTGAGCTTTAATGTCTTCTTAAAAGGAAGGATATTTTGATGCATCTTTTGGTCAAATCTAATTCTCCAAAACTGATTAAATCTTAATCCAAGAAAATGAGGATTATGGATTTAATCAATTTGGAGCACATTGGAACAGATTTAATCAGTTTACTTTTTTTTTTTGCCAAATACTTCAAAACTGATTTAATCAGGTTTAACCAATTTAGACTCAATCCCAAACACCCTCCCTCTAAAAAATGCTTGAGAGAGTAAGCATATAAGAAGCCCAGGCCCAAAACATGTCAGAGTTGGCGTGGAGTAGTTTTGGTTTGGCCGAAACTAACGTTGTTCATATCAAGCAATGGCCATCACTAGTCCTTTAATTCTGTTGGCAAATTTATTTTTTGTTATTCTCAAAATGGTGAAAGTGCAAACGTATAACACCTTGAAAATTTTGGCTACCGGACCTTAACATATGTCACATTGTTATTAAACTGAAATGAAAAAAAAAAAGAGGTGTTCCAATCAATAGGTGATCGCATAAAGTTTCACATTATACTATTGTTACGAGTTTCTTTTCACGACATCAGTAGATAGCAACCTTATACCCCTTTTTACCGCACTGCACAACTTGCAATCATGATTGTTAGGTGATTCCCAGTAGCAGAGGCAACGGGGGGCACAGGGGGCACGTGCCCACCTGCTGCCTTCCTATTCTCTCTTGTTTAGAGTACACTGGCAATAGTGCATTACCGCCAGGGGCGGGGGCGGAGGCGGAGGCAGAGGATTCTACACTGTGCTCCAGTGTTTGCGATGAGAGGGGAAAGGGAGGTTGAAGTTCCAGTGTTTTGCGATGAGTGGGACTTACAAGAGTACGATGCAGCATAGAGAGAACTAAGTTAAGGATCAATGGAGGTGAAACGATCCCACCAAAAAGACATAACACAAAACTGATAATTCACCAATCCATTCAGAAAATAGAGAGAACCATTTACTACTAGGAAATGCTAAAACCAATCTCTAAAAATCCAAGGAGAAGAATGGTGGCCAACAAATTACAAGAGTAAGCGAGGGACTTAAGAGTGGAAACGATAGAGTAGATGATGATTTGCAACGGCCCGTGTGCTAGAAACGAATGCACTGTTTTTGCCGAACTAGGGGTGGTGGAGATGTCGAACCCAATTCTCGAACCACTGCCAATCTCCTCGCAGTACATCCACGATCAACCCATCTCTTCTTCTACTGTTGAAAGTTGGAATGATCTTGAGATCTCTATCAATTGCCTCAATGGTAACGGCTGCTTTGTTGGCTAATAAATAGTGCCACGTCTCACTGGCACAAGTAGGTGAGAATTAAATAAGAAGAATCTAGGTAACCAGGGATTCTAACAAGTTTGACAATTTTTTTTTTTAGTGTATGTGTCTAACTTTGTTGCCAGTAGTTTTATTACTATTTCCACCTCCATTCATCTTCACATGCTCATGGTCATGTCCGGAGAAATGATTTCAGGCTCTATTATTTTATTCACATTTTTACTTCTTAGCAATACTAATAACTCGTTAGTGTTATGTCTTTTTAAGAACTTATGCCGTTAAATCATAGACTCGACAATGTTATCCTATTTGACATTCTTCATTGCGTGCAAACTTTCAATTGCACTAATAATCAAAGCCAAGATCATGCACAAGGAGATAGTTGATTATGTAATATGTTGCTCAATAATGCTATCATGCTTTCTTGTAGCGGCAATCATTAATTTTTAGCTACGAAAGAAAAAGCATGGACAAACTTATAAAGGCACGAGTTCAGGTATATTCTTATTGCTATGTACACACACATACGTATATATGTATAAAGTGTCCACCCCGCTCAACATTTCTGGCTTCGCCACAGGTGATTCCAGATATGCTGCAACATCTGTCTGCTTGAAAGCTTACAAACACTCGCAGCAGCGGCAATTCTATGGAAGTCTACTCCATTTCTTAGGAGCTCTGCCTTTTGGTGATAGCCCTGTGGCGGCCTCCTGGAAGCATGCAGTCCATCTCTATCTGTCACCACCACATTTTGAGGCAACCTCAAGTCCACAAAAAGAAAATTCAGTGCACCTCATAAGAAGTGTTCATGCTCTGATGTACTCTTAAACTAGTATATATGTCAGTGAATCGTCCATCGTAATCAAAACTCCCATAGCTACAGCCATCTTCAACAAGACTCTTCAAAGCATGTACTACAACTGTTTTCCGTGGGTACTGATTTTGACGAACCTCCACCAGGATCAAATGGATTTTAAGAGTCTGAAACGTCATTTGACTGGTTGCTGCAAATATTTTGAATGCGATTTAAGGATAATTTCCCCACAAAAATGAGGCGCCATGGACGTCCTCCCTGCCATGGCGCCTGAATTTTGAGCTGCATTCCGGTTTGAAACACACTTTCAGATGGAAAATGAGGCGCCATGGACGTCCTCCCTGCCATAAAAACTCACCTTCCTTACAAACTTCCTGTACTTTTGCTCACAAAAGGAAAATTTTTGCATTATTGCCACGCTTAGGGTGAGTTTGGATATAGAATTTTGAAATACTGAGTATTTCTAAATGCCCTCATTTCGAAATCCCCTTATTTACAAATTCCATCATTTTGAAATATTTTGTTTAGAAGAAAGGAAGCAAAATGTTTTCTAAATGCCTTCATTTCGAAATTCCTTAATTTACAAATTCCATCATTTTGAAATATTTTGTTTAGAAGAAAGGAAGCAAAATAACTAGTTCAAACTAGTGATTTGAACTGTGAAATTGGCGACCCCGACCCAAATTCACAGTTCAAATCACTCCGAAATTTTGAAAATTTCCTTTTGAACTATCTAAATAAGATATTTTGTCGAAATGATTTATAAATAACCTATTAAAGTCAAATCACCCGTTCAAATCCTACGTCTAAACACAATCTTAAAGAAAGAGTCTAGCACCCACATCATAAAAGCACACTCTTGATCCCGCATCAATTTAAGCCATAAGTAGTGCCCACAGGCCAACACCTTTACATCTTCTTTTTACTATTTTTACTTGCTTCTCTAATCCTTTACTCCGTCAAGAATCAAAGTTAGGCAAATGGAACATATGCTTGAAGTGCAACACTTCATTTCTGATCACCACCAGAGAATCTGGCCTGAGAGGAGAAGAAATGAGTTCACAACTTGACAATTTTCATTCGTCGGTAATTTCCGAGGCATTAACGAGCTTATGTAGATGCAGGCTCATTTCCAAATTTGAAGCCATTAGTTTCATCTATATATCTCATCTCAACCTTTACCAATTTTGATGTATCATTATTGGTAATCCTTCCGCGCCTTTTGCCAACTTGTTTTTCCTTTTACAATGGTTCCATTCATTGTGCAGAATGAGGCACAAGAAAGCTCATCTCTCATCAACAAGATTCTTGTTCAGCGCACGTTGGTGTGAAGAAACCTTGAATAAAACTAGTGCAATCTCGTGCAGAATTGGCAAACTTTTTATTTCATATTCAGCTCTGTTCTTTATGATTGATTTGATTGGTTTACTTTTTCTTGTTTTTGGGTACCTTCCGTTTCTTATTCATCTTCGGACGTTTTTGCACCCCTGAAAATAACTACTGGGTCTACGCTCTGTGTGCGCACGCGATGGTTGTTGTGAGTTTGGTGTAATTGGATTCTAATCTTATGTCAGTAGCTGATGATAATGTTAGGGGTACATGTTTAGTGATAGAGAAAGAGAGAGTAATAGCTGAAGAAGGAGAGATGTAAAGCTTATTGGATGTGAAAAAGGCAGAGTTGAAATAATAAAAAAAAATGCCAGAACTTAGAAGTAGTGTCTTCTCATTGTCTTTCTTTCTTAGTCCATAATCTATTTGCCCTTTCTTTCATTTGAAACAACAGAAATTTAAATAAGGGAGGAGATCCGAAATTTTCATCATTGATGCAAGGAC
This sequence comes from Escallonia herrerae, assembly GCA_033070095.1. Classification (NCBI taxonomy): domain Eukaryota; kingdom Viridiplantae; phylum Streptophyta; class Magnoliopsida; order Escalloniales; family Escalloniaceae; genus Escallonia; species Escallonia herrerae. The sequence continues at coordinate 4,753 of JAVXUP010003118.1, read as the reverse complement.
ATTGCATTCTTTTTCATTTCTAAGTGACAGAATTTGTGGACATTCGGATTTTAGAAATAACAAAGCTAATGTAATGGTGAAAACGAAAGAGAGAGAGAAAAGAGAAGGAAGATAAAGGTGAATGCGCAGAAAGAGAATGAGAATATATTGATGGCAAAAAATTGGTGAGCGGGATTTTCAAAATTTTGATAAAAATTTGAATTCTAACTTTTTACTAACCATGGTTACCTAGAATTAATATTTGCTATTGTTATTTTCGCGTAATCACTTTACTGAGTTGACAAGATGTTAATGGTAGTCTAACGCCACTTATGCAGGTGACGTGGCGTTATACAATCCCTGAATATTTTTTCCACATATTCATACGCATTTTTCTTTAATTGCAACGAGAAACACCTCCTCTTCCCATTAGCAAAAGCACCAATAACCATACCGCACCCCCTCATAGTAATTACTCTTATCGTAACGACTGGATTCTCGCGACTCCACTGCATGGCAATATTACTTGCAAAAAGGCTTGTCAAAATAGGTACTGAAATTGTAGGTCAGTTCACACTTATATGGTGCATTTTTTTTTTACGTAATGGAATAAAACCTTTAAAACTACTCCGCGCGAATCTCAGATTGATGACCTCGTAATCTTCTCCTTCTTCTTCTTCTAATTTTCTTTTCAATCTTCTAACTTGGACCACTGGTTTGGGCTTTCAATTGTTATTTTGAAGTTCCCTGTTGTTTTGCCAATTTATTTTGGTTGAACTTCCTTTAAAGTCATCAGGTATGAATAGAAAATAAAATAAAAAAAAAAATTAAAGGACCTTACCCATTGGGACATCATTTTATTTACAAGTCGGATAATTTTTTCTCATTAGTACATACACCTTATTCCCCGGTCTAGGATAAATTTCTAGATCCTCCACCGTGACAAGTTGCAAAGAGAAAAGTTCATCGTTTTACCAACCACAAGCTGCATAAACAGTCTAATTTTAACAGCAATGACCAAGTGCAAATAAGAGAAACAAAAAATGAAAAAGAAGTGAACTTCTTAATTCAAAAAGGACGATGAAGAACACTCACCATACCATAGGAAACTTGGGCAACTAAGCATGGAGCGACGAAACAACTCATGGCAGAAAATGAATGCATCACTGAATAGCTGGAAAAGGCATATATCTGACATTGTTAGCCAATCCTACTAGCATCCACCATCAGTGACAAACTTTTGTGCAACAGTACTTTTTAACGCTAGCTAAGCCACGAGTTATCGGACCATTGTTCAAACAATGTTACAATAGTTGAACATAAACGATCCTTATTACCAAGAGAAAAATATGGTTATTCACGATCCTTATTACCAACAAAACAACCTATGGGGGCCGTGAGGTGGGTCATGCAAAACTCTCAGAATGGTTTAGACAGTTTATAATTCTTGACAAAGCTACCTCTGGGACCTGCTTATGCATATATTACATATAACTTGCTCTACAAGACTAAGGTTACAAAGAGAACCCTAAGCCTGTTCAGACGTATAATGGTACTTTCAATGTATTCCAGTGCATTTGGGCATGAAGCACTGGATTAGCCAGAAAAATGGCAAGGACGTGTTGGCAATAAAGAGTGGGAGGTGCATCGTACCTGAAGAAAAGTGCCAATATTCAGCTTTCGAACTCGGTCGAAGAACAGTTGGATGCTTGAGAGAGATTCGGGCCCTTGAAGAGACCTTCAGCTGGAGATATAAGACAACAATCATCGGGCCTTGACTACCTTCACCCGGAGTTGCATGCATCAAATCGTCTTGTGCATGGACACAACGTTGTGTATGTTGGAAAATATAGCTTAGATTTGTTACATCAATTTCTCATATCAATTGATCACAAAATATGACTAAAACATATAATTATCTAATCATAAAAATAACCAAAACTTGTTACTAACTAAATATATTAAACATATTATAAGCATACAATTATGTGTATATATATATATATATATATATATATATATATATATATATATATATATATATATATATATATATATATATATATATATATATATATATATATATATATATATATATATATAAACAACTTGTCAAGTATTTTAACTAGCATGCAATTTCAAGATATAGAGATTAAAGTAAGTTAACGCTGGCCTGTGAGAGTCGCGATAAAATTGCTGTCCTAAAGGCTTTATCGTCTCCCTACGCATGGGTTCCAACGAACGATAAATCCTCTAAGATAAAACCCAAGGCTCGCAGCGTCGCCTTCTCTATGTGTGCGTCCACAGGAAGACTGTTGAACTAGCCTGATCAAGTTGCCCAAAAATCAAAGTATATAGAATGTAGAGAATATATAAAATATCAAGCATATGTCTTGATATGTGTGTTCTCCATGGTAGGAGTAGTCTCATTTTATAGTTGAAGAAGACTAGGAGTTACACACATAATAAATAACAACGGTAAAAAACATTATGAATAAAATTATGACAAAGTTTTAATATAATAGGTTACATTGACCAACATAAATATAGAAAATAAAGTAAGGTTTTAAAGCTTTACTAAAAGAATTTGTAAATAAGATAAAAACAAATTCTAACGATTCCCCACAAAGGTTTAAAACCTTAAAAAAATCAAAATAATATATTAAAAATGGGCAACTTTATACTGCACAATGGGTGTAGGTGCCTTCCGGGCTTGAACCTACACTTAGTGTTGACAATTTCCGTTTAAGGGAGCCATAATGGACTAGGCCTTGAATTAGGTCCCTTGATCAAACTTCAATTAGCCACACATGCAATATTGATATAGGGCTTGGTTCATAGTGGGTAGCGCTATTAAAAGCCATGCGCTCTATTCTTGATTCTCATGAGAGTTTTTAGGGATCAGCCCAGTTCCCACAGTCGCGGCCTCACGACCACTCTTATTTAGGTGAGTCCTCCAGGGTACGTGTGACTGTACCTCGCGAAAATATCCGCCTCGGGCTCATTCAGGGTAAAACCCTTCCTTAACATCACACAAAGTAGCACTATCACCATAGGGATGGGGAGGAGACGCTCTCTTGTAAAATTAGTGCTATCATTATAAGTCACGCTCTACGGGTTGTTCTTACCCATTGAACCTTCTTCATGGGATCTCCAATCATAAAGGTTGGGTTACCCTCGCTGGTGACTCCCTGTGGGCTTAAGCCCCATCCCCCTCGATGATTCAACTACACCCTTTCTAGGTAAACCTTTAGTTAAGTTATCAGCCAAATTCTTTTCAGATTTTACAAAATGAAGAGATATCACATTTTTATTTACTAGTCCCTTGACTGACTTGTACCTTACTTGTATGTGTCTGTTCTTCTTTTTGTTCGTGTGTGACTGTTTAATAAGATCTATAACAGCTTTGCAATCACAATGCACAGATAAAGCTGGTAAAGGCTTATTCACTAAAGGTATGTCTAGCAAAAGATTTCTTAACCATTCAGCCTCTGTACAAGCTGTATCTAAAGCAATCAGCTCAGACTCCATAGTAATTCTAGATATGAAAGTTTGCTTCTTAGATCCCCAAGATATAGATCCTCCTCCTAGTGTAAAAACCTTAACCAGTCGTAGATTTGATCTCTAAACTATATGTTATCCAATTAGCATCACTATACCCTTCCACCACATTTGGAAACCCCTGATAGCATAACGAATACTCTAATGTCCTTTAAGATACTTAAGTACTCTCTCTAAAGCATTCCAATGCTCCTTGTTAGGATTTTGGGTATATCGACTAAGTCTCCCAACAACATATGCTATATCAGGCCTAGTCCTATTAATGAATAAAGTAGGGATCCTATGATTTGAGAGTACTTCAATTGTGATATCGGTTCTCCCAAGTTCTTCTTTAAAGCTATACTTGAATCATATGGAGTCTGTACAGGATTAGTATCATAATATCCAAATTTCTTCAACATATTTTCTATGGCACTAGATTGAGTCAATATGATCCCTTCATGAGTTTTTTCTAACATCATTCCTAAAACTATATGAGCTTCTCCCAAATCTTTCATATCAAAGTTCCTAGATAAATAGGTCTTCACATTCTTAACAACATCTAGATTAGTCCCAAAGATCAGTATGTCATCCACATATAAGCAAAGTGTGACATGTTCACTATTATCCTCTTTATAATACAGACATTTATCATGATCATCTTAAACCCATAACCTAGGATAACTTCTTCAAACTTTTCATGCCATTGCTTAGGGGCTTGCTTAAAACCATAAAGTGATTTCACTAACTTGCACACTTTATTTTCTTGTCCTTTGACCTTATAACCTTCTGGTTGCTCCATATAAATTTCTTCATCTAAATCTCCATTTAGGAAAGCGGTCTTAACATCCATTTGATGTATCACTAGGTTGTGTATAGATGCTAGTGCCAACAGGGTTCTAATGGTGGTTATTCTAGTTACAGGAGAATATGTGAAAAGTAATATATCCCATGTTTTTGTGTGAACCCCTTAGCTACTAGCCTAACTTTGTATTTTTCTATGCTCTCATTAGGTATTAGCTTCCTTTTAAATACCCATTTGCAACTTATGGGTTTGCTTCCAGGAGGTAGATCAGATAACACCCAAGTATTATTTTGAATGATTGACTGATACTCATCATTGATTGCTTCTTTCCAAAAAGGTGAATCAATGGATGACATAGCTTCTTGGTAAGTCTTGGGTTCTCCCTCAACTAAATAGGTGAAAATTCCTTCCTCAAAGTTCTTTTCCGTC